>JAVKPL010010994.1:0-47977 GCA_032173675.1 Gastrolobium villosum | reverse complement strand
GCTATGTTATGTTTCCTGTTCTTCAGACTAGTAGGTATTGCTCTGCTGACTCTCAAGCTCAATGCATAAAATTTTAAGGTCATCTTGTTGGTAATTACATGTATTCTCAGTAGAATAAGTATAGCAGTGAATGAATAAGTGAATGGCAGGTTATTGAGATGGTCACCCATAAGAAACAAGACACATAACACTATAATATCAGTCCATAGCAACTGTGTGCCGGCATGGGACCGGGTTCACATCTTGACTGAGCACTAGAACAGGTTTTCTTTAGGACCTAGTAGGAGATCATGAAAGTAGAAGACATAGGTGGTTGTTCTTGTTCCCGTTAACCATCAAACATAGAATTTATATAGTGCAGAATTATTATGCAAATAAATCTGCTTAGTTACTTCATATTTATGCACCAAGACCCTGTGCTTCTTTACAATTCATTGATATTTGGAGTTTATTTATGGTCTGACTTCATCGTGGTGGCTGTATAGTCTTTAACATTGGTTAAATAGAAACCAGAAATCTGTTTGTTATGAATAAGCTTATGAGAGTTTCTATTTCCTTCCGTATGAGTAAGACTTTGATATATATCTGTTCGTCAACTTGTGAATTCCAGTTTATTTGTAGTACTCTGAATTCTTTGATGATTTTGAGAGTTGCTTGGCTGTATGTGATAGAATGTCTCACATGTATACATGTGTGTTTGGCGTCCGTTTTGAGTAGTTAACGGAAATGGTAGGACGAAGTTTGGGGACAAACTTCAAATTTGGTGGGGAGAGTGTAACATCCCGCATAATTAGGAGCGTATATAAATTATAATTTAGAAATCAAAGGAGTGTTTTAAATTCAAATTAAATTATAGAGCAGAATTAATTTAATTAACAACGTATTTTGTTGGAATATATATAAGTGAAAATTTATATACATATATTTTAAGGATGCAAAACTCTAGTTAAAAAGGGGTAGAACTACAATTAATTACCATATAGATAGGAACTCTAATTATTACCTAGTGGGTATATGAAATTACGTACATTAATAAAAATATATAAATAATATGTACATATTTCATGTGATAAGTGAACTTAAGTAATATCTCACTAAATCTGTATAGTTGCCATTGATTGGTCAAAGGGTGGCCACATGGCAATTCCTATCTATCCTTACCCCAGCAACCATTTGCACCAATAAGAAGAGAGAACTCTTTTGCATGAATTTCTATTGGTGAGCGCAGCCCTCATCCAACTTATTCACTCATCTTGTGCGCTATTCTGATTGAGATGTCTTGCTTTTGAACCTTTGTAATCGGTGAGTTAATTAAAGAACTCCATTATTGGCTTCAATCAAATCCATACCTCCATGAGTTCCGTTGTGCGTCGAAGAAAGGAGACCAAAAACTTGGGATGCTAAACTTTGATAGAAACAGCAGCCTATGTCATCCTTGCCCTCTTTTAAACGATGGAAAAAGAAATTGAACTTCTTAGGTGATAGTTTTGAAGCTGAATTTGTATGCATATATAAATGTAGGGAACTTGTAAATTGATATTGATTAGTGGAATAACATTCTGAGACAGAAAGTTAATAACATTAAAGCATAGTGCATTTAAGCACTAAAACCCGATTTTTGAGCTTGTAAAACAACTCTAGAGTAAAATTATTGGACTGTTTTGTAGGATTATATTATATGCCTAGTTTTACATGTGGTAAATTAAATTGGATAGCATGTTAATATACCAAGATAGCGCCCCCTTAGTCATGAGAGCCATGTGTTGTAATGGAAAATTTTAAGTCCTTAGTTGATGGCTCAAAACCGTACCTACATGATTTAGAAACATTAAATTCTTATTGTTTGCTAACATTGGTAAAATTAATGGCAAGTCAGAAGTTATGTAGGCAGAGAATTATGAACCTCATTTTGAATCAAATCTTAAAGCTGTATAAATCACTTGCTAGAGACTTGTTCACTCACACATAAGCCTTGTAGAAAACGTTATGTAAATAAATTAAATTATACACCAAGTTGCTGGCATAAACCGAACCTTCATGCATAGGCCTTGGAATTTGGTTGTCACTAGATAGCAATTGATAATATATTTTGTTAATCAATAAATTTAGAAGCACCTAGTAATGAATAAAACCGAATTTGTGTATATTAGGAATTGTGGATTATGTTATTGGTATAAATGAAATGGGGAGCACTTGCTAAGGGTTAAAAAATCGTACCTGTGTAGGGAAGATTTTGATTATGCTCCTCGCCTTCTATTGGTGAAACAAACCCCATGTTAGAAAATTAAATTAGCGTAAAAATCATGAAATCCGGTTGAATCAAGCTTTGCATGTGTTTGAACTATTTGGACAGCTCTTGTATTACTCTTCTAAATTATGTAGAAATGTTATGTGATTGGAAAACCAAAGACATCTAATTGATGGTAAAGACAACCGAATTAAATGCTTAGGGATTTATATTTATGTCAATTGTTAATCTTTGGCAAAACTAATGTTAAAACAGAAAATTAAATAACATGGATGCATGGTAAATTGGTTAGAAGCCTTGAATAGAAAGCATGGAAAGTACATGTATTTTATTGGAGCAGTAGATGCAAATTCTGATTTTTGGTACATAATGTTTAGGTGTGCTAACCTCTATTTGTGTGGGCTGATTGGTGATGTTTTGATAAAGGAATGTTAAAGACTCGAGGTAAGTGTCAGGCGATATTACCTAATGTGACTATTGACTACTGGTATAAAATTGTGACATGATGCTCCATATTCCGTAAAAGTATTATGTTCCTTACGATGAAAGGAAACTGCCAAAAATGTGCCGTGATGGCTATATGATTATGAGGTAAAGACGTTATGTGGCAGCATAACGCATATGAAAAGTATATGTGCCGTGATGGCTATATGAACGGTATATAAGCATGCACCTTACATCATACCGCATTTTTGTACGTTTTGTGTGTGAAAGCATAGCATGGCATGCATGTACCAAGAGCATATAGGTCTTGCTTTTTAGAATAGTTACGTACAGGACCATGTGTTTGAGCAAGCATCATATAGGCATCCCCAAGGTACCGGGGTATGGGACACTTGGCATCAGTCCGCATAGGCCCACAGTTGGAATCCACATGGAGCTCAGGTGCCAAGGGATATTTTGATTCCACTGTGAAGTGCGCGCACGACGGTGCTAAAAGCGCAAAGGAAAGGCGTTATATACGCAATATATATGACTATGATGAAAAGGAAAGGCGTTATATTCGCAATATATATGAATATGATGAAAAGGAAAAAGGAAAAGGAACAAGGATATGTTGAAGTGACTGTTTATGATTTTGTGCCTAGTTCAATATTGTTATGTTATTGGTTTTGTTGCCACACTACTGGGATTATTCTCACCCCTTTGGGGCTGCTATTTTCATAAAATGGCAGGAAAAAGGAAAGCACATTTGAAGACGTGAGTATATGGATGCATGCTATAGATTAATACTGATTGGACTTTGGCTGTTGCTGCGTAATTGCTGGATGACTGTATGATCTTGTATATGTTGAGAACTTTGATGATTGATGAAGTTATTACTTGAACTCTGTTAAGTCTTTTATGAACAGTGGCTGTTTTGGAAAACGTTTTGTGAAAAGAATTTTTGAACGTTTTATTAAGTGCTGAATTTTAACAGTTTTACCGGTACTTTACGGGTCATGTTTCAAGGGGCAAACGAACTCCGATTTACTATTATTTTATATGCACGCGAAGCCCCGGGAATGTACTTTCAAACTGTGCAGGTTTCATCTTTATACGAAATTTGTACAAATTTTTATAAGCTTCGCCTTACAGCCTGTTTCCAGAAAACGGACAGGATTCACAAGCGTTTTACGTGTCCTGTTCCGTGGGGCTATTCACCTCCGAATCGCGCATAATTTATATGTACGCGATGCCCCGGATGTCTAGT
The DNA here is from genome assembly GCA_032173675.1 of Gastrolobium villosum. Classification (NCBI taxonomy): domain Eukaryota; kingdom Viridiplantae; phylum Streptophyta; class Magnoliopsida; order Fabales; family Fabaceae; genus Gastrolobium; species Gastrolobium villosum. The sequence continues at coordinate 44,036 of JAVKPL010010994.1, read as the reverse complement.
TTTTCAGAAGCTTGGAATATTTTTTATCGCATCTGAATTCGATTTTATACAGATTTTATAAGAGAGCAAGGTTTTCTGCAAAGTATAGAAAATTCAGCAAAGGGTTTTATCATTGACCTTTTCTATGTTTGATAAACGATTTCATTTTTCTCAAATTGTTTTTATAAGAATCAAATCTGGACTTTTTTCAAGTTTCCAAATTAAATGATATTTGATAAAGTTTTAAAATTTATGAGTTTCATACCGCTGCAACTCTAATACGATTTAGCAAACAACCCTCTTGGATGCATACAAGAGTGGGTGTTACACTAATTGGTATCAGAGCAGTTTCGATTCAAGGTGTTTTTGTGTAATTGTTGCATTGGTTGTTGTTTGTATATGTTTGTTTAATCATTGCTGTTGAATTTAGCTGTTGAACCGTTTGTTGGTTGCTGATTGTTAGGACTAAATTACTAGATTGTCTGAATCATGATTGGCACGTGCTGAATTATTCTGTTAAATTGTGAGAGTTGATATAGTAGAAATATTAGAATTATACTGAGATGTACTGAAATCCTCTTGTGGTATTGTTTACTCGCAGCCATTGAAATTAACTTGCTTGGAGCAGTTTGACTCTTGATGACTGTATGATGTCGTGCCTGGTTATCTGAGGTATTAGGCTGTATTGTAAGGATTTGTTTTGCTGTTGACTTGATGTGTAGAGGTCGGTTTATGCTGTGATAAGTGTAATCTAAATAAATTGGATTGATTTGTCTTGCAGTTGATTTTATAGATGTGGTTCGAGTTGTTGAATACTATGTAGTGTTTTATTTTATGCTTTGTTCTATTGTGCTGTTTCTGTTGTGTATTGAAATATTTGACTTGAATAGTTGCTGCCACTGAATTATGCAAGAGTTGTTTGATTGTGTTATGTTGCAGTTGAATTGAGTTGTTGAATGGTATAATGTTGTAAGTGATTGTTTGAGCTTCTGTCCTGAAGAGGGAACCGTGCCTCAATCTTGAGACTACTGTCGTGTATGTCATGCGGTGAGTAGGATCCACTCATTGCTTGACATGACGAAAGTAGAATTAGCATTAAGAGACACGGAAACCTCCTCAAGAGAGAATTCTGATGCGTGGTAGATTGTAATTGATTCCTGTCGTAAAGACGAATAAATAATAAGGTATGGAATTTGCCGATTTCCAGTGTGTGATGAGGTGATACTCCAGCTGTGACTGGGAATGGGTCTGGCCAACACATTCTCCGGTAACACGGTAGTATCAAACTGTCAAACACCGAGAATCAATTAATGAAAAAGTTTTGTTTGGTGGATTTGGTACATATGTTTGAAATTACGTGAGAATCTAATCTAGGGAATGATTTGAATAATCGGAATAGGCAAACTAAATCTTGTAGAACCATATGAATGGACGTAGTAATGAATTGACGCTTAATTTGTATTAGGAGTGAGTAATCTCTGTTTGATAAATTAAATACATGAACACATTATCTTAGTATTGGCTTGTCCGAAAAGAAATTAATGAGGAGTCATCGGTTTGATAGGTTGAAATTATGAAAATATGTTATTAGCTTTGGGTATCAGTTTGTTGGGTATAACAATTAAAAAGAAGTATTCGAAATTGAATTGTGGTAATATATCAGACCTGGAATTTATGAATTGCTTAAATTGTTTTAACCGTCTAGAATGTGAGCTCTATAGTAGTAATGCTTACTTAAAATCGGTTTAGGTGTTGTGCTCAAGAGATTATAGGTGTTTTATGATCTGGATGCGTATGTTCTATTATAATCTAATTGATACAGGAGATTTTTTTTATTTTTGTGAATCTGGTTGGGTTAACTGTTCTGTTTGAGCAATTGATTTTTGTGAATTTTATTTTAGGTTGAAATCTGGAATTAAAGTATGGTTTCGTGCATTTGAATTATGAAAGCCTGGTCTATTTGATGAATTATGATTAGTAGCTGTTCAATTTTTAATGAGTGAAATGATTGGAAGGTTCATATCATAGTTAATGGATCCTCTGATCTGTGGAGTCAATTACATCCGAGGTACCCAGGACAGCGGAAAGCTCGAGGAAGTTTCCTCATATGGGTGTTTGGACGAGCTGTATGGGAGGTACCACCTTATGTGATATGTACGAAGAGGATGCTAGGATCAATTAGCTGTATACAGATGGATTGGTACCCTAGTTTGTGGAGTACGTCGTAAAGGATAGAGTTGGTTACATTTGACTTTAGGAAAATATTAGACAGTAGCTACAAAATAAACGAACTAGCTTAACATCTCTTGTAATCTTGGCAATTAGAAGTTAGTACCTTGGAATCTCAGTATCCTCACTCGTGTCCTTAATCCAACTTCAAAGTTAGAATTTAATTAGGGGTGTCTCCTAAATCCTAAGCTCTAGACAAAAGCAGTACTCATTAATGTAAATCTGTTCCCGCAAGATAGTAGCAAATAGTGCACTGTTAACTTAATTGATGTCGTGAAAATTTTTATACCTCCATAGTGGGGGACTTAGATTGTTAGAAAATGAGATCTTTTAATGGAATTCTGTCCGTGATGAAATTTCATAATTGATGAAGACTCTTCTACATTATAAAATTGGAATCTGATGTGTCCTATTACACTTGATTTTCTGTAGACTATTAAATTGTGAAAGTCTACTCGTGATGTTTGTCGAATCAGGAGATTAGTTGTGAGGTGTTTACTGAATTGAATCTTTGTCATATACAAGGAGTGAATAGGAAGCTGGCGAAAATTTAAATTGTAATATGTAAACTGCAAGGGTAAAATAATTGTAATTGAAGGTCCTAGTTACTTAGTCCTCTGTCTGTGTAAGTAATGGGCAGCTATATTTAGTTGTGTTAAAATGGTCTAATTTGGGATTGTAAAACTTTAGTTGTGTGATTAATTGTGAAGGGACAGTGTAGACTGGATTGTTAATTTCCACTAATTACACATAATAATAACGAATTATCCTGTAGTTAATAACATATCTTGTTAGGGTGGTAAGTATAGCAAGTGTATCAGTAAGAATATGGCAGGTTATTGATATTGACACACATAAAGAAACGAAAACCATAAGTAGTAAAGTAACGGATAGCTGGAAGTTCTTGTCTAGTAAGATGATATGTAGCTTTATTTGATCTTTGTTGCAGTGTGGTATTAGAAGTTATTTTTAAACTGAAACCATAAACTTTTTTTGTTGTGAATGAGCCTAGACAAATTTTATTCTCTACCTGCAAGTAAATGTTGTCTTATATTGTCTGAGTAATAGATTATGTACAAGTTCGTTGTAACACTCGGAATTAATTGATGGTTTTCTTTAGATATCAAACTGAATGTGATATAATGTCTTACTTGAATGCATGTGTTTGGCATACATCTTGAGTAGTTAGCGGAAGTGGTAGGACGGAGTTTGGGGACAAACTTCAAATTTGGTGGGGAGAGTGTAACATCCCGCATAAATAAGGACTTTTGTAAATTATAATTAGGAATGTAAAGCATGCTTGGAATTCAAATTTAATTTAGGTATAGAATATAATTAATCTAAGAAGGAAAATTAATTGAATTATAATTATGAGTGAGCATTTATTGTATGCATGTGAGATTTTGTTAAAAGTACTGGAATAAGTTATTAGTAACCTATAGAAAGCCCTTTGACCCATAGGAGATGTGGGGATTAATAATTTAGTGGACTAGTGTGAGTTAGGAAAACCCTTGGATTTTTATTTTGGGCCCCCTATCCTTGTTGACCGTCGGCCCAAAGCCTTTAGTGGAGGGCTTGCTTCAGCCCAATTTTTTTATAACCTTGAATCATTAGCTATCTCACCCAAAAATCTGCACTCACGCTCCTCATTGGTCCAAGGACAACATCTTATCCATTTTATCTCCTTCTTCTACGTGTGTGAGTAGTGAAACCAAAGCTGAATGTTGCATCTTCATTTCCTAAACAAGCTCAGCTCATTAAGTGGTACTTTAAGTGGTACCCAACGATGAGCCCTCAAAGTGGAACACAATTGAAAGATGAATAATTACTCCATTAAATCAGAATCCAAAGCAAACCATAATCACCTGGACTGACTTCTTGCGCTCCTCTCTTTCGGCCAAGCTACAAACCTTAGAACCTGCATGTCTATTATTCCTTCCACGTAATCCTTTCTTCAGACCGAGAACTCTTAGGAGATGAACCTCCATTCAAGTCTTCTTCTCTTCCCTCTTTGGTTCGGCGGTGTGCAGCAAGTATGGGACTGCCACTTGAACTCATCATCCATTCTCCTCTCTTGATCAGCCGAAGCCCAACTTCAAGGAGATGAGCCTTTGCCTGCAGCTGAATCGGACCCTTTGGAGCATGGGATGATGGGGATGTTGTGTATCCCTTTGTGATTATTCTCTTGGCTGATTATTGAACTTTGTGGTCCCTTGTAGAAGTTAAAACTCAGACTTCAAACTATCTCCTTCATCATTCTTGTCTCGGCCAGTATGAGTAAATTAGAAGGATTACGTTCTGTCATTTTATTCCCTGCAAGGTTCGATTGAATGACAACAGCCCAGGGAAAGCTCAACGTGAGTCCATTCTTCATCCATTCCTTTGTGCGGCCCTGCACCTAGAAACAAAGAGGTGCATGCATTCCTCTATTTCCTGGTTCACCTGTCCTCTCGTCGGCTTGATGAGGTGATTCACTGTATGCAGATTATTCCCCTCGGTGCTCTATGGAACTCCCCTGCATGCAGCTGCAAATCCGATTCCTAACAAGAAAGGTCAGCATTCTTAGTTCTATCTCACCTTCCTTCACCTTCTAGAGCAAGTGAGCAACTCACACATTAATTGCTCTCTAATTTCGGCATTTGAGAGGATGCGTGGGCTGTTACTTATGTGTCTTCTGTTTAATCCTTTGGACAGTAGGAATGAGAAGGTGCTACCCTCTTTTGGGTTGGGCTCATGAACTAATTTGAGGAGCTGGTTAGGAACATGTTCAAGGTAGGAATCTGAAACCATGTCCTTCTCTTTTCTCCTTGCTGTTCAGCTGTACATTAGTTGGTACCTTAGTGCATGCAAGCTATGTTAATTAATTTTATGAATTAGAAATAAATCTCCTAAAGGCTAAACTGTACGCTGTATTGGGCAGAAAATTTAGTAGCTTTTCAGGGGTTAAACTAAGTGTGAAGACTGCTTATTAGTCTTCCTTAGCTCAATCATGGGTCTAGTAGAGTTGTGTTTGTATATAAAAAAAATAAAAAAATAAAATAATGAGCATCCTGTTAATGCTAAAATACCGAACCACAAGATCCTTTTGTCTACTCCATTTGTCGGCTATCATATGTGTGACTTAGAGAGATAATTGCTTTGTCAATCATTCTCCCTTACTGCACAACCATGAGACAGTTGACTGTTGATGCATGTGAACCTAAACGGATATTTTATTGTGTTAGAAAAATAAGTATATAGCAAGGCATGTGCGAAAATATAAGAGGGCAGCATGTTACACGTTTTATTGATCATGCCTAGGTGATGTAGTTAATTTATGTTTAAGAAAAAGAAATTGAACTTCTTAGGTGATAGTTTTGAAGCTGAATTTGTATGCATATATAAATGTAGGGAACTTGTAAATTGATATTGATTAGTGGAATAACATTCTGAGACAGAAAGTTAATAACATTAAAGCATAGTGCATTTAAGCACTAAAACCCGATTTTTGAGCTTATAAAACAACTCTAGAGTAAAATTATTGGACTGTTTTGTAGGATTATATTATATGCCTAGTTTTACATGTGGTAAATTAAATTGGATAGCATGTTAATATACCAAGATAGCGCCCCCTTAGTCATGAGAGCCATGTGTTGTAATGGAAAATTTTAAGTCCTTAGTTGATGGCTCAAAACCGTACCTACATGATTTAGAAACATTAAATTCTTATTGTTTGCTAACATTGGTAAAATTAATGGCAAGTCAGAAGTTATGTAGGCAGAGAATTATGAACCTCATTTTGAATCAAATCTTAAAGCTGTATAAATCACTTGCTAGAGACTTGTTCACTCACACATAAGCCTTGTAGAAAACGTTATGTAAATAAATTAAATTATACACCAAGTTGCTGGCATAAACCGAACCTTCATGCATAGGCCTTGGAATTTGGTTGTCACTAGATAGCAATTGATAATATATTTTGTTAATCAATAAATTTAGAAGCACCTAGTAATGAATAAAACCGAATTTGTGTATATTAGGAATTGTGGATTATGTTATTGGTATAAATGAAATGGGGAGCACTTGCTAAGGGTTAAAAAATCGTACCTGTGTAGGGAAGATTTTGATTATGCTCCTCGCTGTCTATTGGTGAAACAAACCCCATGTTAGAAAATTAAATTAGCGTAAAAATCATGAAATCCGGTTGAATCAAGCTTTGCATGTGTTTGAACTATTTGGACAGCTCTTGTATTACTCTTCTAAATTATGTAGAAATGTTATGTGATTGGAAAACCAAAGACATCTAATTGATGGTAAAGACAACCGAATTAAATGCTTAGGGATTTATATTTATGTCAATTGTTAATCTTTGGCAAAACTAATGTTAAAACAGAAAATTAAATAACATGGATGCATGGTAAATTGGTTAGAAGCCTTGAATAGAAAGCATGGAAAGTACATGTATTTTATTGGAGCAGTAGATGCAAATTCTGATTTTTGGTACATAATGTTTAGGTGTGCTAACCTCTATTTGTGTGGGCTGATTGGTGATGTTTTGATAAAGGAATGTTAAAGACTCGAGGTAAGTGTCAGGCGATATTACCTAATGTGACTATTGACTACTGGTATAAAATTGTGACATGATGCTCCATATTCCGTAAAAGTATTATGTTCCTTACGATGAAAGGAAACTGCCAAAAATGTGCCGTGATGGCTATATGATTATGAGGTAAAGACGTTATGTGGCAGCATAACGCATATGAAAAGTATATGTGCCGTGATGGCTATATGAACGGTATATAAGCATGCACCTTACATCATACCGCATTTTTGTACGTTTTGTGTGTGAAAGCATAGCATGGCATGCATGTACCAAGAGCATATAGGTCTTGCTTTTTAGAATAGTTACGTACAGGACCATGTGTTTGAGCAAGCATCATATAGGCATCCCCAAGGTACCGGGGTATGGGACACTTGGCATCAGTCCGCATAGGCCCACAGTTGGAATCCACATGGAGCTCAGGTGCCAAGGGATATTTTGATTCCACTGTGAAGTGCGCGCACGACGGTGCTAAAAGCGCAAAGGAAAGGCGTTATATACGCAATATATATGACTATGATGAAAAGGAAAGGCGTTATATTCGCAATATATATGAATATGATGAAAAGGAAAAAGGAAAAGGAACAAGGATATGTTGAAGTGACTGTTTATGATTTTGTGCCTAGTTCAATATTGTTATGTTATTGGTTTTGTTGCCACACTACTGGGATTATTCTCACCCCTTTGGGGCTGCTATTTTCATAAAATGGCAGGAAAAAGGAAAGCACATTTGAAGACGTGAGTATATGGATGCATGCTATAGATTAATACTGATTGGACTTTGGCTGTTGCTGCGTAATTGCTGGATGACTGTATGATCTTGTATATGTTGAGAACTTTGATGATTGATGAAGTTATTACTTGAACTCTGTTAAGTCTTTTATGAACAGTGGCTGTTTTGGAAAACGTTTTGTGAAAAGAATTTTTGAACGTTTTATTAAGTGCTGAATTTTAACAGTTTTACCGGTACTTTACGGGTCATGTTTCAAGGGGCAAACGAACTCCGATTTACTATTATTTTATATGCACGCGAAGCCCCGGGAATGTACTTTCAAACTGTGCAGGTTTCATCTTTATACGAAATTTGTACAAATTTTTATAAGCTTCGCCTTACAGCCTGTTTCCAGAAAACGGACAGGATTCACAAGCGTTTTACGTGTCCTGTTCCGTGGGGCTATTCACCTCCGAATCGCGCATAATTTATATGTACGCGATGCCCCGGATGTCTAGTTTTTCAGAAGCTTGGAATATTTTTTATCGCATCTGAATTCGATTTTATACAGATTTTATAAGAGAGCAAGGTTTTCTGCAAAGTATAGAAAATTCAGCAAAGGGTTTTATCATTGACCTTTTCTATGTTTGATAAACGATTTCATTTTTCTCAAATTGTTTTTATAAGAATCAAATCTGGACTTTTTTCAAGTTTCCAAATTAAATGATATTTGATAAAGTTTTAAAATTTATGAGTTTCATACCGCTGCAACTCTAATACGATTTAGCAAACAACCCTCTTGGATGCATACAAGAGTGGGTGTTACACTAATGCATGTAACATCCCGGGCGCTGACGAGGGCGGGGAGTGATCGCCGGTGCGCAAGGGCACGGACAAGGAGCGGCTCCTGGCAGGCTTCCAGCGACGGGGGTACATGAATGAATCGAATAACATCGGAAAGAGAGGGATTCCAGAGACTGTGCTGGTATGGGACAATACAGTTGAGAATGGCTTATAAGAATTAATTGGTACTACCTATACTAACAAGATGCATCTACTTTTCGGTAGCCCAGAACGGAAGAACTCCACAGTTAAGCGTGCTTGACTTGGAGCAATTCTGGGATGGGTGACCTCCTGGGAAGTTTTCCCGGGAAGTGTGCGAGTGAGGACAAAGCACGCTGAAAAGTCTCGTGTTAGTGTGTGGGGACAGTCGTTAATCCTTGCAAGTTGTCAGGCGTTACAAGTGGTATCAGAGCAGGGCCTCTCATCCAGTACGGTGTGGTTCGAGGACGAACCAGGCGGAAACTGGTGGGCATGTAACATCCCGGGCGCTGACGAGGGCGGGGAGTGATCGCCGGTGCGCAAGGGCACGGACAAGGAGCGGCTCCTGGCAGGCTTCCAGCGACGGGGGTACATGAATGAATCGAATAACACCGGAAAGAGAGGGATTCCAGAGACTGTGCTGGTATGGGACAGTATAGTTGAGAATGGCTTATAAGAATTAATTGGTACTACCTATACTAACAAGATGCATCTACTTTTCGGTAGCCCAGAACGGAAGAACTCCACAGTTAAGCGTGCTTGACTTGGAGCAATTCTGGGATTGGTGACCTCCTGGGAAGTTTTCCCGGGAAGTGTGCGAGTGAGGACAAAGCACGCTGAAAAGTCTCGTGTTAGTGTGTGGGGACAGTTGTTAATCCTTGCAAGTTGTCAGGCGTTACACATGGCGGTTGTATGCTATCAAGTCGGCATAGTCCTTCCATGTACTACTATATTGACTCTGCTTCCTAACATAATATTTTAATAGGAAATGTATATTATGTCCAACAATAATTTCTTCATAACGGACCATAAATATTTTCAATATCACCACATATACTTGCATGCATACATAAATTGAAAATAAGACAATAACAGAAACATATATTCATCAATGAGCTCAGAGTGTCAACACTTAATGCATAACTATAATTTTCATCATTCACTAGCTGACATAATGCCCATTTTACATACATGACCAGTAAATATCTTGGGCGGTAGTCCCTTCTTCAAGGGATCAGCTAACATAAGATCGGTGCTAATATGCTCTATAGACACTCTATGTTTCTGAACCTTTTCTTTAACGGCAAAGTGCTTTAATTCCATATGTTTAGCACCTTTAAAATACTTGTCATTTTTTAGAAAAGAAGACTGCTACGGAATTATCACAATACATTTTCAGTGGATTTTCAATATTGTCGACCAACCCAAGCCCTGAAATAAAGTTTCGTAGCCATTTAGCCTGAATCGCGGCTTCAAAGCATGCCACAAATTCAACTTTCATAGTGGACGCATCTATTACAGTCTGCTTCGCACTTTTTCATGATATAGCTCCTTCAGCTAAAAGATACAGGTAACCACATGTAGACTTTCTTGTGTCTAGGCATCCTGCAAAATTTGAATCTGTGTATCCAATCACTTCAAGGTTGTTAGACCTTCTATAAGTAAGCATGTGACCTTTAGTTCCTTGCAACATTAAACTCCCAACTTATTATGCATATGGAATTGCTTCCATTTCTTTTTGTTCCAATTCACTTTTAGGAAATTGCATGAGACTAAATTTATCTTCTTTCTGAATTAGAACTAGAGATGATGAGCAGTTTTTTTTTTATTCTGAATCTCTCTAGAACTTTATTAATATATGTTTTCTGAGACAAACCTAACAGTCCTTGTGATCTATCACGGAATATCTATGTTCCTATCACATAGGCTGCCTCACCCATATCTTTCATTTCGAAATTACTAGAGAGAAACTTCTTAGTGTCAGTTAAAAGACCAAGATCGTTAGTTGCAAGCAAAATATCATCAACATACAAAATCAATAAGATAAACTCGCTCCCACTGATCTTTAGATATATACATCGATCAACAATGTTTTCTTTAAATCCAAAGGAAAAAAACAGTATAATTAAACTTAAGATACCATTGCCGTGAAGCTTGTTTAAGTCCGTATATTGACTTCTTAAGTTTGCACACCATGTTCTCTTTATCCTTTTCTATGAATCCCATTGGTTGGTCCATGTACACAACTTCATCTAAATTTCCATTTAGAAAGGCAGTTTTCACATCCATTTGATGTAACTCTAGATCATAATGAGCCACCAAAGCCATAATGATTCTTAAAGAATCCTTCTTTGAAACTGGTGAAAAAGTTTCTTTATAATCAATGCCATCTTTCTGAGTGAATCCCTTTGCAACTAGTCTGGCCTTGTAACGTTCTAAGTTACCATGAGAGTCACTTTTGGTCTTAAAGACCCATTTACAACCAACTCTCTTGCATCCTTCTAGTAACTTAACAAGATCTCAAACCCTGTTCTATTTCATAGATTTCAACTCATCTTTCGTAGCATCTAATCACTTATCTCCATTTTCACCATTCATGGCTTGTGAAAACATTACTGAATCATCCTGAATACCCATGTCAGATTCAGACTCTTGTAGATATACCACATAAGCATTGGAAATAACAGGTCTCCTTTCTCTTTGAGATTTTCTTAATGCTATTTGTTGTGGTTCTTCAACTATGAGTTCATTTGGTTCATCAACAATAATTTCTTCATGAGTAGTGGGGTCATTAATTCATCTTTCATTATTATTGATTGGTTCAATAACATGAGGAACAACGACATTGCTAGAGCTACAAGTCAATGGAACTTGTATACTCACTTCATGATTATCCACTTTACGTGGTGTTTCACTCCCACTAACTTCACCATTCTCAATGAACCTTGCATTTCCAGATTCAATAATCCTTGTAGTATGATAAGGATAGTAAAATCTATACCCTCTCGATTTTTTCTGGAAAACCAATGAAATAACCACTGATTGTTCTTGCATCCAGTTTCTTTTCTTGTGGATTGAAGTATCTAATCTCTGCCTGATGTAACACCCTGTTGTTAACCGGTGTGTTATCACCAAATATAATATTAAGCGCAGTTACAATCACAACGGTTCATTTGTAAAACACGGGTAAAATTTTTCCTTTTTAATATCATTTTCTCCAATAAAATAACTGTGATTATAACCCAACACTTTATGAGGAATGATTAATACCAAAGCCTAATACCATACACTCTTTTGTTTAGAGGTTTCCAAGTGGTTCCCATAAACCAACAAGGCTAAAACTCGTTCTTTCCATTTTTATCACTAAATTTCTCAACCATTTTATTTATTCCAACAAATTTTAAACCTATCAAATGCTTCTCATTTCTTAGTATGTTATATATTTCTTCGTTAGCTACGAGTGGATTCAAACCGCGCTCAATTTGGAGCTTTGTAGCTCAAGTTATGCCATTTTACTAATTCATATGTATGCTAAACGGGCAACGAGCGCTAAAACGCCCGAGTAGAACGTTTTAGCGCCCACAGATAGAAAACAATTATTTCTCACAGGTGCCAGGCGCTAAAGTGCCCATACTGGGCGTTTTAGCGCCCAGTGGCAGAAAGTTTAAGGTCTTCACAGCTCAAGCAGCTATGCAGGGCAATCTAAGGGCCTGTGTTCCCGACCTTCTACAGTCCAGTTCCTAACTCCGTTTAATCTCAATTTTTGACATAACATAGAGGGTAACACCATCTTCAAAATGGTGTGTGGCTCATCCCTATTGGATCACAGTGGAGGAGATACGTTCTCCCAAAGTTTGCTAAAAACATGCGAATTTCCCGAAAATTGGCCAGAATTCCCTTTGTTTTTACAACAATCCCTATTCTTGTTCAATATAACCTAAACACATATGGTTATGTAAAATCACATGAGTGGCACACACAAGAACCAGCAACGCCTTGGGGCACTTACAACCCATCACAGTCCATTTACAGATATGATATTCATTATGTTTCAATCACAAAGGTTTCATTACATGTTTTTGTTAACTAGCATAATAATTCATTCATGAATTAGGCTTAGAGCCCTTCACATTACATTTACATGCTTCCAATACATCATAGGTGGCTATGGACAGATCTCATGCTCACACATAAGATACATATACATCAAAGGTACAATTATACATCAATTTTTGAAAGACTTTCATATATTCATGAATATACCAAACATGACAATTATCAAAATGCAACATGTCCATGACCTAAGTCCAAAATATGATACACTATGCTAGGTGTATCCAACAGAATCCTCTAACACGTTGTGCGCTCCATATGCACCTCATGCTCCACTCCTCCAGGCTCAACCTACCCTGAAATGATGTCCCCAAACATGGGGTGAGATATACAAATATATCTCAGTAAACCAAGGGTACTAGAGGATCACTCCTCCCCATGGCTCACTCAATGTGCAACATATAAAAAAGTATGACATGCAAGACATACAATATCACAACAACTGGGCACAATCCAAGAACATCCACAGCTGGATTACGTTCAAGGACCCCATCGTATAACTCCCAGAATCTTCCTGGTGCCTCTCCTATGGTTGAGACGACTCCATGGCAAAACCCAACTGGAACTCCTCATGAGCCCTATCCAGCGGAAGACCCACATTTTGGATCATCTTGGTACCGCTCCCAGAGTCGGCCCCACGGCAAAACTCGACCAGAATCCCCAGCGGGATATCCAGCGGAAGTCCAACATTTGGATCATCCTGGCACCGCTCCCAGAGTCGGTCCCACGGCAAAACCCGACTGGAATCTCCTGCGGGATTATCTAGCCAAAATGCAAACCAACACACATCTGCTTCCCAGAGATCAAACAATTCACACACAACATGCTCCAAGCATGTCACACAATCAAGCAATAATGCATGAAAATACATAATCACACAATGTCCAATGACATAAAATCCAACGACAACCTTCCACTAGGTGTGGCGGAGCACACAAGGGACTAAACCCAAGTTCCAAAGGTTTACCTCAACTCCGAGCCAATGCTCCATACGTAAGCTCCAAGCTTAATCCACTTCCATAGCGTCCAATAGAGGTAACCTATACGATCAACAACACCATTACCTCAATAGGTCGAATTACTCATGCCCATCAATCTAGGGGTATTCAATCCAAATCAACACTTATACTCATCATATAATCATATTAAAACATCATACCATTACTTATCAATCCACTTCTTTCACAATTCAATTTTCACAAATCTTAGGCATCATGCAAAAATCCTAAGTTATGAGGATTTTTCACCAATAAATTTTATTGCATTTCTAGCTCAAATACATCATTCTAAGACATAATCATCTAATGCACATTTTCCATTTGAGCTCTCTAACTACACAAATCATCCCTCACAACTTCAACAAAAAAACCCATTTTTATATATTCATGAAACTCAAAGGAAATCAAGAATTCTTCCCACCAATAGCTTGCGAATGTTCCTAGGAGTGACGATCAAGCCTCCTCCTAAGCCAAAGCACCACCAATGGCCCCAAAACTCCACAAATTCGCACAATGGGGTGGAAAAACGATCTCATTATACACTCACTTTCATGACTCCCTCAAGAAGGGTAATATGCTCACAACCTCACTACAAACAACTTTGGTGTTGGAACTTTATTGATTTGGCGGCTCAAAAGTGTGGGAAAAGGGAAAGAAAGTTTCTTGCCCTTCCTCCCATGGTTTTTGCGCAAGAAAGGAAGAGAATAAGAAGAGAAAAGAGAGAGAGCGTGAGGGGGAAAAGGGGAAAGTAGGTGGGTTTTGATTCAGCGGGTCCACACGCGATTTAACTTTAATCCCTCATCCAATTCCAATCATATTTTCAAAACCTACATATTTTTCTAGTTCATGACATATTTTTATTTCCTCAAAATACTCATAAAAATTTCACTCCTATCGGTACAATTATACCGCAGTATTTTTACACCGGAAAAATCACTATTCATCAAAATTTTCAAAACTTGCCTATTCACTCTATTTTTTGTCCTGAATCCATTTACGGCATTATTTTTAGCATTTGAGTTCTCCTACTCCATTTTTCATGCCTCATTTTACGTTTCTGGCAATTTACCATTTTGCCCTTGGTACACATTTTCACCCAAATTTTAGGATTTTCACTAATCCTTCCTTTTTAACCCACATTTTATCGTATAAATTCACATTTAAATTTACGAGGTGTTATATTCACCCCACCTTTTTGGAATTTTGTCCGCAAAATCAAATATACACATATGCTAACTCGGGATACAGCCGGAGAATCTCAGTCTCCCGTCCCCAAGTAGCTTCATCAGGTGCGCGGGCTTCTCAATGAATGTTTGCATTACAATTCTTTGGCTTTCAGCCTCTTTTCACAATGGCCCAGCATTTCAAAGGCCAATGGGAGTCTTCAAGTTCTCCCCAATTTCAATATTATCTGGTGCCACCACATGTGAACAGCCGGAACACACATCGCAGTTACGCATTTTCTCTGCTTTACCAATTTCTTTTCACAAGCCATGCTACCTAACATATATAGCCCATAATTTCTCTCAGCAACCTTACTAATCCGATTAACTGGCCGACAATACCCGGTCCAATTCCATTTGTGCCACACAGGCACATAACAATCTTTGGCACATTACAGCCACAATTATCCTTATCTGAGTTTTATTTCTACGGAGTATGTACTCTCGTCATCAATTTTTCCACATTTCTTATTCCACATTAAACACTGTTATGGAATCTCAACAGCCCCTCAGTGCAATTCACCGAGTAATCATCTAGTTCACGCTCACTGTACTTTCCTATTCGGAGGGAATAATCCCCACTTATGGCATTTAGCCACAGGTTGTATATACATATACTTTCCTCATGTTTATAACCTACAACGCGCAACTTCACTTCTGCATTTATCTTAAAATAAGCACCATCTTTGTGCTCAACTGTCAATCTAACCTTATAGGTTTACCAACTTTCACCAAGACACAATGAGGAATCTCTTTCTGAAGATATTTAACTGGTACTTAATGGACCACACATTACCATAATTTAATTACATTGGCCTTTTCAAGGCCTTCAACTGCGAATTCACTCATGAATTTCCATATACTAGATCATACTTAAAATTTCAACTAATCATCTCCAAGCTTGACACATAGTTCATCATTGATTTTCACATTAAAGGCAACCTGCCTAAGATTTCCACTAACAATTATCTTTACATATTGTTCCATACTCATGTTATCAATTCCACATGTGTTTCATTTTATAACATCACCTTCATCATCATTTCATTCAACCAGTATGTATCATTCCAAGGTCACATATCATATCTCTCTCATACCTATCCCATCATAGAGGGATTTTCAAAGCCTATTTATCATGCCACATGGAACTAACTGCATCACTGTCATTACTTTCATAATTCACTATAGGCTGGCATACAAGTCTCTCAGACTATTCAAAGTACTACTAGCACACCTAATCATATATCTTGGTACCTAGCCAAGAACAACATCAACATTATGTATTTTCAACACATCTCTCACTATGAATTGCATATATACTACTCCATCAGTAACTCTACCACTAGGGCAGAGATATCAATCTTTTATTTCACCAAATACCATTCTATTTACCAGCTAGTATCACACCTTCTTATTTGACTCCATCACAATTAATCCTTTATGAAAGGCCATTAAGCCACCATCTTAACATCTCGTCATCACAAGCCTTCCCAGAAGACCTTGACTCAATCCATCAGTGCTAATCAATTTTCTATTCCCTTCACATAGGGTGAGAATCCCACGATTCATTTCACAATTTTCATTAAACTCAAATCCATAATACTACACTTGGTATACGCACACGCACATCTCCAAGTGCCCAAAAATCATACCTCAAACTACCATCTCATGGCACCTCACACATTTCATCCTATTAGACATATTACTGTTCACTTATAGTTATCCAAATTCACCTCTTGTGATCCTCACAAGATACAATCCTCTAATGCAATGGGTAAAAACATCCTTAGGTTTAACCCCTCGAGCTCTTGCTGTCTTAAGGGCCCCAGGTGCAATGACCCACCAATCAGAGAATCTGTCCTTATAATTCACGCAAGAGGACGTAACATGCCCTCGGCTGTACTAACAGTCCCACTAACACGAGGTACTACCTCACATCACATTACTTATACAAGATAATAATAACTCCGGGAACATAATCCTTACGGAGATAGTCATACACTCCGGGCATATAAGCCACACAAAGATAACACATTCACATCACATCTGTATATAACGGCAAAAGAGTTTTATATAGACACATAATGTATACTAGTTATATTATACTTATGCACAATTCACTATGACTCCCTAGGTATGGTTCTTTCCTCGAACAGTCTACTCATTTAATTTGACTAGTCATTAGTCTTAGTCCATAACATAATCATCCTCACATGATACCAACATCTTTATCACACTTTGGCACATTTCTTACAACTCTTAATAGTACCCGTACTCGGTACCGTCCTAATCCATTGTCTAACATGACTCATAGTAACTATGCTCAACACTGTAGAAGATCTATTTCATTAACACCTTCACTTTTTTCTCAGTATTTCTCTATGACACCAAGAGTGCCCTCACTTACTAGTCCATGCATTCAACGCATCAGGACCACCAAATACATCTCAACTTTGAGCGGTGCTCGCTGGGACTTCCAAGAGCAACACCTCTTAGGATTCAATCCACAAGGGTAACCCATGACAATCTTAATCATCACTTCATCATCAACATGTGTGCTAAGGTATAACTTGCACACCGGGACTCCATCATGAATCCCATAACCAATTGAGCGTTCAATGACACTCCAAAGAGACAATCTCTTCAAACACCTCCCATCATAGGGGATTTCACTTACATCATTGTTCTTTTACCAAAGAATTTACTAATTCATTACAGCACAAGTATATATAGATATATAGGCACCCCGGCCTTCACAAAATGTATGTACCTATATATACTGGCACTTAGCCTTCACAGGATCATTATCCAACTCTTTATCATAGTATATATATATATATATATATATATATATATATATATATATATATATATAAGCCATCATGCAATTTTGAGTTACCATAGTCCATTTCAAATATCTCTAGCAATTTTTCCCTTTCAAAATACAATAATCACCACACTCAGTTATATTTTCTCACCTCACATTTGTCAAGTTCAACCATCATTATATTATGGACCCCCATACTTTCAATCAAATTTGTCTAATGCCATCCATGGCAATTTCCCCAACTTCTTATATTATACTTTCTATACATTATTATACTCTCTCTCAAGTTCAAACAATATTAAACCATCATGGACCACAATCCCACTTTTCAACATTGAATCATCCAACACATCATTTTCATAGTTCTTTTTGGATCCTCACATTCCTCAATTCAAATTTTGAAGATTCAATTCACTTGTACTTCCAAACATTTTAATTCATCCAAGTGTATGCCCTTCTCAAGGGTCTTATAACCTTCTTATTTAACCCTAAGGTATCCAAGCTTACATATAAGCACTCATTCAAATTTTCACAAATTAATCGGGTTTCCAAATCCCCACCATTTCCAGGTTATCCCACTAGTTCCACATATACTCAATTGTTTTAACTCCCCATACATTTAGGGATGACTTACCAACATTGTAAGAACCCGCACCGCTAATTAAGGTAATTAGTAAACTAATTATGATAATTAGGAAATAATTCCATAATTGACCTTAATAATTATTAATGGGCTTAGATAATTATATTGAGTGAGTAAAAATGCTGAAAGTCGCTTTTCGGAAGAAAAGCGCAGATACCGGTTCTGCTACTCGGTATAAATGCGTACCGGAAAAGTATCCCGGAAAATTATAACGAATGCATGATAATTACTAGAATATTATGTAGGACTTGTAAAACAAGTTTCAAGTCAAAACGACGTAATCTGATGCCAGAACTGATACTGGCTATGGAAAAGCGCGTACCGGAAAGGTGCTCCGAAAAATAAAATAAAAATATGACAAATCTTAGAAAAATACGTAGGTCTAGATTCTAAAGTTTGAGATCAAGATCTTTTACTTTGCTATTAAGGCTAATACTGCGCGTGTGTGGCCTTGTGCCTATAAATAGACATATTTGGCACAAAACCCTAGACATTCTAAATTGCCTACGTGACTTGGGTGGCTGCAGCTTGCCTCCCTTCTTCCTTCCTTCCTCCTTGGCCATTTTGCTTGGGAGAAACCACCAAGTTGTCACCTTTAGCCTTAATCCTTCCTCTTTCACCATGGAAACACTTGAGTTAGTGCATTGTAAGGGGTTTGTGATCTTGTTTTCTGAGGGTGCTGCTGTGGAGGGAGTGTTTGAGGGCTGTGGTGTTGTCTCCATGGTTATGAACCATTGTTCATACCATTAGAGGTTTCAAGAAGCCTCCTTTGGTGCCAAGAACCAACCTTTGGTGTGGCATTTTCGTGTCCTTGGGTGTGCTGGACTTGTGTGCAGTATTGGGAGCTCCAAAGGCACCTTGAACTACTGATTAAGCTTTGGGGTAAGTCACCTTAACTTGATCATGTGTTTTTATGGCTTAAAGGTGGTATCTTGGTATGTTAATGAGTTTAACATGTAACCAACACATAAGTGAACCTAAATATGCTTAAAGATGCATGCTTTATCGTATACATGTGTTAAAAGTTGGATCTTTGGGATGGATATTCACGAAATGCAGAAACTGCATTCTGTCGTGAGATATCCGGATATTTGTCGAACAGATATCCGGATATCAGTATCCGGATATGGTATCCGGATATTGATATCCGGATATGGGAGCTGGGTATCCGGATATGGCATATCCGGATATGTCCAGTGTGATATCCGGATATGGCATATCCGGATATGCCCCTTCTGATATCCGGATATCCTGGGTTCTGCGCAGACAGTAGCTTTACTGTATGAACAGTAAGCTATTGGGTGTGTGTGGACCCTAGTTTAAGGAAGTTGAACGTCTATAACTAATGGACTAAGTCAGAATCACATGATTAAGGGCTTATGGCTTTGTTAGAAGCCTTGAGACGTAAAACGTAAAGGAAAGGCGTAGTCTTTAAGTTGTATGCTTGTTGTACATTAATATTGATGTATTATTGGTCCATATCAGATTGTGATACTGCTGTTTGTGGACTTGTGAGTGGTTGGACTCTTGGCTTGGATAGCTAGCTTGCAAGGTAAGCTTTCGTGTCCTCGGTTTAGCCATTTTGATGTTCCACCATGTCCCATGGGGATGGGTTTATGCATGCTGTGTTACATGCTTTGATTATTTTGGAAATGCTATTGAGCTGTTTATATGTAATGAGCATTATGATATGCATGTGGTGTCCACCTAGACGGCAATCCTGAGTATGTAGTACATACAAGATGGAGAAGCATGTGGGTGAGGTGCAGGTAGTATCCATGTACTCATGTAGGCATAGACGTATTCCTACATTTCTCTGGCCAGTAGATTTGAAAGCACACATGACATGATTAATTGCTGCATCGCATGATTTGGAACTTATATTGTAAATACTGTTTTAGAACTTATATTACACATGTAAGTGAGCTTGGGGTGGAGACTCCTTGAGGACCCCTTGTCTTACTGAGATTTCTTGTTAGAGATCTCACCCCACGTTTGGGGACGCTTATTTCAGGATCAGGTAATGTTGAGGGCTCAGGTGGCAGGAGGCCAGAGTTGAGCTGATTGATGATATGCTGACTGCTGTTATGTTTTCATATTGTAGTTTATGTTTTCTGCTGAGTTTATGTTATGACTGCTATTGGGCATTGTTGCCTTATTTGGTGAGCATGGGGTTTGTCCATGCCACATGATTGCTATCATCTTTTTATGTTAATGTTGTAATTAAAGTATCAGGATGTTGACCCAGGCTACTTGTGTAGTCCTGTGGCTTTAGATACTCACTTATTATATTTATGTACGAGGTATTCAATTAGTTGTCTTGCAATTTACATACAGGCAGTATTTTTATGAAAATGATTAAGTAATCAAGTTGGTTAAGTTAATGACGTCATAATTGAATTAAAGAAAAAGTTATTCCGCATTTGAAATTAAGCGTGGCTTAATACGATAGTGTGTTAACAGACCGGGTTAACACGGGCTGTTACATTTTATGGTATCAGAGCACTTTCTAGGGAAAAGCCTGTATGTATTGCAATAACTTAGGATGAGTCGTTGCGTGTCTACTTTGCGTTCTCTCTGACTGGTGTGTGTTATGATAATGCATATGTGACCACATGGCGTGGGCCTGATCAACTCATTCTTTGTGTAACTTGTGCAGAGTCATGGTGCCACCGAGGAGGAACACGAGTACTAGTGAGGATCAGACGGATCCTGTCCTGGCTGCATTGGCTGAGATGCAGGCGGCCCGACTAGCCGACCAGGAAGCCACGAGGCTGGCGAACCGGGCGATGCTGGACGCAATTCGAGATGCGAACCGGCAAACCACGGCAGAGGTTCTGGAGGAGAACCGGATGGCCAACATGACGATGATGAGGGTCATGTTGGAGGAGTTGAGGGCTGGTCCTGCTGCTGGCCAGGGTCCTCCACCACCTCCACCACCGCCACCGCCTCCACCTCCGCCTAGTCAACAGGAGGACACCCAGAGCCAGATGGGTGAGGGTAGTCACTTGACGGGGGCTATGCAGACTATCCCCGTACTTGCTGAGGATCGTGACGAGATCGATCGCCGGCTGAATGCTTTCCGCAAGCATAAGCCACCTACCTTCGACGGATCGTATGATCCCATTGCTGCTGCCAAATGGCTACAGGCGCTGGACAAGATTTTCCGGATTATGCAGTGCACTGATCCGCAGAAGCTGTTGTTCGCCACGTACATGCTGGAGGGCGAGGCCCATGAGTGGTGGACCAACCTATCTCAGGTCTACGAGATGCAGGGCCATGTGATGACGTGGCCATTCTTCGAGGAGAGCTTCCTGGGTCAGTATTTCCCTTATGACTCACAGGAGAGGAAGCAGGGGGAGTTTGACCGGTTGGTACAGGGCTCGTTGTCTGTTGACGAGTACCTGGCCAAGTTTAATGAGCTGGTCAAGTTCTCTCATTTCCGCATGGCGAGACCGACTCCTATTTTTCTAGCGGCCAAGTTCCGGAGGGGACTAAATGAGGATATTGCTGGACATCTCGCCGGTTCTGCTTCGAGAGACTTCGGAGCGTTGGTGCAGCAGTGCCGCGACATCGAGGACTACTGCCGGGCGAGTCAGGCCAAGAGGGCCAAGGTTGAGGTGCCGCAGAGCGCTGGTGGTTCTACTCCCTGGAAGAACAAGAACTTTGCCAACAAGGGCAAGGGCAAACCACCGTTGGCGGCTAAGCAAACGCCAAATCAGTTCAGAAAGACTGCTGCTCAGGGGAACACAGCTAGACCTCCTGCTCCCAGATGTTCGGGATGTGGGAAGTCACATTTTGGGCCGTGCTCTACCGGTCAGCTGATTTGCTTCCAGTGTGGCAAGGAGGGCCACTACTCGAGAGATTGCCCGACGGCGAGAGTTGCTGCAGTGCAGGCTGTGCCATTGCAGATGGTTCCTACTGGGGCACCAGCAGTACCGCCTACCACCGGACGAGTCTACACACTTGATCGACAGCAGTCGGACAGAGCTCCGAACCTGGTCAGAGGTACTGTTACCATTGGTGGATCAGCTATTGATGTTTTGTTTGATTCCGGGGCAACGCACTCTTTTGTTGCTACCCCTATTGCTGTGGGGCTTGAGTTGCCCAGTGATGTGCTTTCTCCACCGATGCGGGTTACCACCGCCACCGGAGAAAAATGTTTGACCTCCACTGTTCATCGCGATGTAGCGTTTCAGTGGGATGGCCGTGACTTCTCGGTAGATCTGATAGGATTGCCGATGGCCAACCTTCAAATTATTCTGGGCATGGATTGGTTGTCCAGAAACTGTGCAATGATTGACTGTTGTGCCAAGAAAGTGGTGATGTCTCCGGGTGGGTCCACAGCCAGTTCCTCACCGTTCATTTCAGTCCTGCAGGCGAGGAGGGCCTTGAGAGCAGGGGCATTTGGCTATGTCATGTTGGGAGGTTTGGTGAGTGGGACACAGGAGGATCTCACTGGCATTCCTGTGGTGAGGGAATTCCTCGAGGTGTTTCCTGAGGAGATTCCTGAGTTTCCTCCACAGAGGGAGATAGAGTTCTCCATCGACTTATTGCCTGGTGTGGGGCCTATATCATTGGCTCCATACCGGATGTCGCCACCAGAGTTGGCGGAGCTGAGGAAGCATATCGAGGAGCTTTCAGCAAAAGATTTTATTCGGCCGAGTGTGTCTCCCTGGGGAGCACCGGTCATATTTGTGAAAAAGAAAGATGGGACCATGCGGTTGTGCACCGACTACAGACAGTTGAACAAGGTGACAATCAAGAACAAGTATCCTCTTCCACGCATTGATGATTTGCTGGATCAGCTCAGGGGTGCTTGTGTGTATTCCAAGATTGATCTCCGGTCCGGTTATCATCAGATACGGGTAAAGCCGGAGGATGTCCCAAAGACAGCATTTCGCTCGAGGTACGGGCACTACGAGTACTTGGTGATCCCGTTTGGACTCACCAATGCACCCGCAGTGTTCATGGACTACATGAACAGAATCTTCCAACCGTACCTGGATCAGTTTGTGATCGTCTTCATTGACGACATCTTGATCTACTCCAAGACGGAGGAGGAGCATACTGAACACTTGAAGATTGTGCTGCAAGTGCTAAAAGAGAAAAAGCTCTATGCGAAGCCGTCAAAATGTGAGTTTTGGCTCAAGGCGGTGAAATTTCTGGGTCAGGTAATTTCTGCTAATGGAGTTGCAGTTGATCCGAACAAGATTGAGGCCGTGATGGATTGGGAGAGGCCCAAGACGGTTACAGAAGTGAGAAGCTTCCTGGGTTTGGCAGGCTACTATCGGAGGTTCATAGAGGGATTCTCCAAGATGGTGCTACCGATGACTCGCCTTACCCGAAAGGAGACTCCATTCGTGTGGACACATGAGTGTGAGGAATGTTTCCAGGAGTTGAAGGAGAGACTGACTACTGCTCCTGTGTTAGTCCTTCCTGATCCTGCGGAGCAATTCGAGTTATACTGCGATGCTTCTGGTAAAGGACTTGGCTGTGTGCTGATGCAGAAAGGTAAAGCGGTTGCTTACGCTTCAAGACAGTTGAAACCTCATGAGGAGAACTACCCGACTCACGATTTGGAGTTGGCAGCCATTGTTTTTGCTTTCAAGATTTGGAGGCATTACTTGTTTGGCATGAAGTTTGCTGTATTCAGTGATCACAAGAGCCTGAAGTATCTGTTTGACCAGAAGGAGTTGAACATGAGACAGCGTAGATGGATGGAGTTCTTGAAGGACTACGACTTTGAGTTGAGGTATCACCCTGGCAAGGCCAATGTGGTAGCCGATGCTTTGAGTCGGAAATCCGTGAGCTTATCTAGCTTAATGATGAACGACTACGAGATGATCGAGAAGTTCAGAGACTTGAGAGTGAACTCCTTGTTTGGGGGTGCACTGCTTGAGTTAGAAACAGCAGAAGTGATTAATGAGCTGATGGAAAAGATCAAAGAGGCGCAAGTGCAAAGAGAGTGCCTCGATTATGTGAAGAACCAGGACGGTGTGTCTTGGAACGATGACGGATTGCTGCTGTTCCAGAAGAGGATTGTTATTCCTCGAGGGCCATTGACCGAAGAGGTTATGGCGGAGGCTCATAAAGGCCGGTTCACTATCCACCCTGGTGCCACAAAAATGTACCAGGACTTAAAGAGAAATTTTTGGTGGCCGGGCATGAAGAAGGACATAGCGGTCTACGTGTCCAAATGCCTTATTTGTCAGAAAGTGAAGATCGAGCACCAGAAACCGTCTGGTAAACTTCAACCTCTGGAGATTCCACAGTGGAAGTGGGAGAGTATTTCCATGGACTTCGTGGTGGGATTGCCTAAAACTCAGGCTGGTTGTGACTCTATCTGGGTCATAGTGGACAGATTGACCAAGTCTGCCCATTTTCTTCCAGTGAAGGTGAGCTTCACTACAGAGCAGTTGGCCAAGCTTTATGTCCGCGAGATTGTGAGGCTTCACGGGGTGCCCGAGAGTATCATCAGTGATAGGGACCCGAAGTTCACATCTCGGTTCTGGGAGGCGCTGCAGGAGGCTTTTGGTACGCAGTTGAGATTGAGTACCGCCTATCACCCTCAGACTGACGGACAGACTGAGCGGACCATCCAGACATTGGAGGACATGTTGAGAGCTTGCACGTTGGAGCAGGGATCAGCATGGGATAGGTACCTTCCGTTGGTTGAATTCTCGTACAACAACAGTTTTCATGCTAGTCTGGGCATGGCACCCTACGAGGCACTGTATGGTAGGAGGTGTCGGACTCCTACCTGCTGGTCTGAGGTTGGAGATAAAGAGCTTTTCGGCTTGGACTTTGTCCAAGATACTACCCTACAGATCCAGATGATCAGAGAAAAGTTGAAGCAGGCGCAGAATCGCCAGAAGAGCTACTACGATGTCAAGCATCGTCCACTGGAGTTCAGTGAGGGTGAGCACGTGTTTGTGAAACTTTCACCTGTCACCGGTGTTGGACGGGCACTCGGCGTGAGGAAGTTGAGCCCGCGATTCATAGGGCCCTACCAGATCCTTGGTAGAGTAGGACCAGTTGCCTATCGACTCGCCTTGCCTCCGAACCTAGCCAACGTCCACGACGTGTTTCACGTGTCTCAGCTTCGAAAGTACATAGCAGACCCTTCGCACGTGGTGCAGCCGGATGATGTGGAGGTTCGGGAGAACCTAAAGACTCCCGTCGGACCACTCAAGATTCTCGATCGAGGCGAGAAACAGCTTAGGAACAAGATCATTCCGATGGTCAAGGTGCAATGGTCAGGAAGAACTCCTGAGGAGTGTACCTGGGAGCGAGAGGATGAACTTCTCCGACAGTATCCCGACTTTCGAGACAGGTATGTTTCTGATTTTGAGGACAAAATCCTTAAAAAGGTGGGGTGAATGTAAGAACCCGCACCGCTAATTAAGGTAATTAGTAAACTAATTATGATAATTAGGAAATAATTCCATAATTGACCTTAATAATTATTAATGGGCTTAGATAATTATATTGAGTGAGTAAAAATGCTGAAAGTCGCTTTTCGGAAGAAAAGCGCAGATACCGGTTCTGCTACTCGGTATAAATGCGTACCGGAAAAGTATCCCGGAAAATTATAACGAATGCATGATAATTACTAGAATATTATGTAGGACTTGTAAAACAAGTTTCAAGTCAAAACGACGTAATCTGATGCCAGAACTGATACTGGCTATGGAAAAGCGCGTACCGGAAAGGTGCTCCGAAAAATAAAATAAAAATATGACAAATCTTAGAAAAATGCGTAGGTCTAGATTCTAAAGTTTGAGATCAAGATCTTTTACTTTGCTATTAAGGCTAATACTGCGCGTGTGTGGCCTTGTGCCTATAAATAGACATATTTGGCACAAAACCCTAGACATTCTAAATTGCCTACGTGACTTGGGTGGCTGCAGCTTGCCTCCCTTCTTCCTTCCTTCCTCCTTGGCCATTTTGCTTGGGAGAAACCACCAAGTTGTCACCTTTAGCCTTAATCCTTCCTCTTTCACCATGGAAACACTTGAGTGAGTGCATTGTAAGGGGTTTGTGATCTTGTTTTCTGAGGGTGCTGCTGTGGAGGGAGTGTTTGAGGGCTGTGGTGTTGTCTCCATGGTTATGAACCATTGTTCATACCATTAGAGGTTTCAAGAAGCCTCCTTTGGTGCCAAGAACCAACCTTTGGTGTGGCATTTTCGTGTCCTTGGGTGTGCTGGACTTGTGTGCAGTATTGGGAGCTCCAAAGGCACCTTGAACTACTGATTAAGCTTTGGGGTAAGTCACCTTAACTTGATCATGTGTTTTTATGGCTTAAAGGTGGTATCTTGGTATGTTAATGAGTTTAACATGTAACCAACACATAAGTGAACCTAAATATGCTTAAAGATGCATGCTTTATCGTATACATGTGTTAAAAGTTGGATCTTTGGGATGGATATTCACGAAATGCAGAAACTGCATTCTGTCGTGAGATATCCGGATATTTGTCGAACAGATATCCGGATATCAGTATCCGGATATGGTATCCGGATATTGATATCCGGATATGGGAGCTGGGTATCCGGATATGGCATATCCGGATATGTCCAGTGTGATATCCGGATATGGCATATCCGGATATGCCCCTTCTGATATCCGGATATCCTGGGTTCTGCGCAGACAGTAGCTTTACTGTATGAACAGTAAGCTATTGGGTGTGTGTGGACCCTAGTTTAAGGAAGTTGAACGTCTATAACTAATGGACTAAGTCAGAATCACATGATTAAGGGCTTATGGCTTTGTTAGAAGCCTTGAGACGTAAAACGTAAAGGAAAGGCGTAGTCTTTAAGTTGTATGCTTGTTGTACATTAATATTGATGTATTATTGGTCCATATCAGATTGTGATACTGCTGTTTGTGGACTTGTGAGTGGTTGGACTCTTGGCTTGGATAGCTAGCTTGCAAGGTAAGCTTTCGTGTCCTCGGTTTAGCCATTTTGATGTTCCACCATGTCCCATGGGGATGGGTTATGCATGCTGTGTTACATGCTTTGATTATTTTGGAAATGCTATTGAGCTGTTTATATGTAATGAGCATTATGATATGCATGTGGTGTCCACCTAGACGGCAATCCTGAGTATGTAGTACATACAAGATGGAGAAGCATGTGGGTGAGGTGCAGGTAGTATCCATGTACTCATGTAGGCATAGACGTATTCCTACATTTCTCTGGCCAGTAGATTTGAAAGCACACATGACATGATTAATTGCTGCATCGCATGATTTGGAACTTATATTGTAAATACTGTTTTAGAACTTATATTACACATGTAAGTGAGCTTGGGGTGGAGACTCCTTGAGGACCCCTTGTCTTACTGAGATTTCTTGTTAGAGATCTCACCCCACGTTTGGGGACGCTTATTTCAGGATCAGGTAATGTTGAGGGCTCAGGTGGCAGGAGGCCAGAGTTGAGCTGATTGATGATATGCTGACTGCTGTTATGTTTTCATATTGTAGTTTATGTTTTCTGCTGAGTTTATGTTATGACTGCTATTGGGCATTGTTGCCTTATTTGGTGAGCATGGGGTTTGTCCATGCCACATGATTGCTATCATCTTTTTATGTTAATGTTGTAATTAAAGTATCAGGATGTTGACCCAGGCTACTTGTGTAGTCCTGTGGCTTTAGATACTCACTTATTATATTTATGTACGAGGTATTCAATTAGTTGTCTTGCAATTTACATACAGGCAGTATTTTTATGAAAATGATTAAGTAATCAAGTTGGTTAAGTTAATGACGTCATAATTGAATTAAAGAAAAAGTTATTCCGCATTTGAAATTAAGCGTGGCTTAATACGATAGTGTGTTAACAGACCGGGTTAACACGGGCTGTTACAAACATCATCATCATAATATCCACTCAATTCAATCATACTTATTAACCATAAGACCACACATTCAACTATGGAAGAATTCTACCCAAAATAGTTAAACATATTATCTCAATCTATTCTCACTAAGTCCTTAATTCCATCAAATTCACTTACTGAAATATCTATCCGTGGAGCAGTCAATACTGCACCCACAACCACAGTCTAAGGACTGGCATTGGTGCTCCAAGGTTTTCACGAAGGCATCTTATACTGACCACACATATAACACGAAGAAATGGGTTGATTAGGCCCAAACTAAGGAATCACATGTGCAGTACTCAATAAGAGTCTACGTACAACTATACAACACTCACCACAATCGTACGACATTCAGATTTCCCTAAGAAACTACTCTGATACCATAAATGTAAAACCCTGTTGTTAACCGGTGTGTTATCACCAAATATGACATTAAGCACAGTTACAATCACAACGGTTCATTTATAAAACACAGGTAAACTTTTTCCTTTTTAATATCATTTTCTCCAATAAAATAACTGTGATTATAACCCAACACTTTATGCGAAATGATTAATACCAAAGCCTAATACCATACTCTCTTTTGTTTAGAGGTTGCCAAGTGGTTCCCATAAACCAACAAGGCTAAAACTCCTTCTTTCCATTTTTATCACTAAATGTCTTAACCATTTTATTTATTCCAACAAATTTTAAACATATCAAATGCTTCTCATTTCTTATTATTTTATATATTTCTTCGTTAGCTACGAGTGGGTTCAAACCGCGCCCAATTTGGAGCTTTGTAGCTCAAGTTATGCTAATTTTACTAATTCATGTGTATGCTGAACGGGCAACGAGCGGTTTAACGTTTTAGCGCCCACGGACAGAAAACAATTATTTCTCACAGGTTCCAGGGCGCTAAAGCGCCCATACTGGGCGTTTTAGCGCCCAGTGGCATAAAGTTTAAGCTCTTCACAGCTTTAGCAGCTATGCAGGGCAATCTAGGGGCCTGTGTTCCCGACCTTCTACAGTCCAGTTCTAACTCCGTTTAATCTCAATTTTTGACACAACATAGAGGGTACACTATCTTCAAAATGGTGTGTGGATCATCCCTATTGGATCACAGTGGAGGGAGATACGTTCTCCCAAAGTTTGCTAAAAACATGCCAATTTCCCGAAAATTGGCCAGAATTCCCTTTGTTTTTACAACAATCCCTATTCTTGTTCAATATAACCTAAACACATATGGTTATGTAAAATCACATGGGTGGCACACACAAGGACCAGCAACGCCTTGGGGCACTTACAACCCATCACAGTCCATTTACAGATATGATATTCATTATCTTTCAATCACAAAGGTTTCATTACATGCTTTTGTTAACTAGCATAATAATTCATTCATGAATTAGGCTTAGAGCCCTTTACATTACATTTACATGCTTCCAATACATCATAGGTGGCTATGGACAGATCCCATGCTCACACAAAAGATACATATACATCAAAGGTACAATTATACATCAATTTTTGAAAGACTTTCATATATTCATGAATATACCAAACATGACAATTATCTAAATGCAACATGTCCATGACCTAAGTCCAAAATATGATACACTATGCTAGGTGTATCCAACAGAATCCTCTAACACGTTGTGCCCTCCATATGCACCTCATGCTCCACTCCTCCAGGCTCAACCTACCCTGAAATGATGTCCCCAAACATGGGGTGAGATATACAAATATATCTCAGTAAACCAAGGGTACTAGAGGATCACTCCTCCCCATGGCTCACTCAATGTGCAATATCTAACAAAGTATGACATGCAAGACATACAATATCACAACAGCTGGGCACAATCCAAGAACATCTACAGCTGGATTACGTTCAAAGACCCCATCGTATAACTCCCAGAATCTTCCTGGTGCCTCTCCCATGGTTGAGACGACTCCATGGCAAAACCCAACTGGAACTCCTCATGAGTCCTATCCAGCGGAAGTCCCACATTTTGGATCATCCTGGTACCGCTCCCAGATTCGGCCCCACAGCAAAACCCGACCGAAATCCCCAGCGGGATATCCAGTGGAAGTCCAACGTTTGGATCATCCTGCTACCGCTCTCAGAGTCGGTCCCACGGAAAAACCAGACTGGAATCCCCAGCAGGATTATCCAGCGGAAGTCCAAACCAACACACATCTACTGGCTAGATATCAAACAATTCACACACAACATGCTCCAAGCATGTCACACAATCAAGCAATAATGCATGAAAAAACATAATCACACAATGTCCAATGACACAAAATCCAACCACAACCTTCCACTAGGTGTGGTGGAGCACACAAGGGACTAAACCCAAGTTCCAAAGGTTTACCTCAACTCCGAGCCAATGCTCCATACGTAAGCTCCAAGCTTAATCCACTTCCATAGCGTCCAAGAGAGGTAACCTATACAATCAACAACACCATTACATCAATAGGTCGAATTACTCATGCCCACCAATCTAGGGGTATTCAATCCAAATCAACACTTATACTCATCATATAATCATATTAAAACATCATACCATTACTTATCAATCCACTTATTTCACAATTCAATTTTCACAAATCTTAGGCATCATGCAAAAATCCTAAGTTATGAGCATTTTTCACCAATAAATTTTATTGCATTTCTAGCTCAAATACATCATTCTAAGACATAATCATCTAATGCACATTTTCCATTTGAGCTCTCTAACTACACAAATCATCCCTCACAACTTCAACAAAAAAAACCCATTTTTATATATTCATGAAACTCAAAGGAAATCAAGAATTCTTACCACCAATAGCTTGCAAATGTTCCTAGGAGTGACGATCAAGCCTCCTCCTAAGCCAAAGCACCACCAATGGCCCCAAAACTCCACAAATTCGCACAATGGGGTGGAAAAATGATCTCATTATACATTCACTTTTATGACTCCCTTAAGAAGGGTAATATGCTCACAACCTCACTACAAACAACTTTGGTGTTGGAACTTTATTGATTTGGCGGCTCAAAAGTGTGGGAAAAGGGAAAGAAAGTTTCTTGCCCTTCCTCCCATGGTTTTTGCGCAAGAAAGGAAGAGAAGAAGAAGAGAAAAGAGAGAGAAAGAGAGAGAGCGTGAGGGGGAAAAGGGGAAAGTAGGTGGGTTTTGATTCAGCGGGTCCCACATGCGATTTAACTTTAATCCCTCATCCAATTCCAATCATATTTTCAAAACCTACATATTTTTCTAGTTCATGACATATTTTTATTTCCTCAAAATACTCATAAAAATTTCACTCCTATCGGTACAATTATACCGCAGTATTTTTACACCGGAAAAATCACTATTCATCAAAATTTTCAAAACTTGCCTATTCACTCAATTTTTCGTCCTGAATCCATTTACGGCATTATTTTTAGCATTTGAGTTCTCCTACTCCATTTTTCATGCCTCATTTTACGTTTCTGACAATTTACCATTTTGCCCTTGGTACACATTTTCACCCAAATTTTAGGATTTTCACCCACATTTTCACCCAAATTTTAGGATTTTCACTAATCCTTCCTTTTTAACCCACATTTTATCGTATAAATTCACATTTAAATTTAGGAGGTGTTATATTCACCCCACCTTTTTGGAATTTTGTCCGCAAAATCAAATATACACATATGCTAACTCGGGATACAGCCGGAGAATCTCAGTCTCCCGTCCCCAAGTAGCTTCATCAGGTGCGCGGGCTTGTCAATGAATGTTTGCATTACAATTCTTTGGCTTTCAGCCTCTTTTCACAATGGCCCAGCATTTCAAAGGCCAATGGGAGTCTTCAAGTTCTCCCCAATTTCAATATTATCTGGTGCCACCACATGTGAACAGCCGGAACACACATCGCAGTTACGCATTTTCTCTGCTTTACCAATTTCTTTTCATAAGCCATGCTACCTAACATATATAGCCCATAATTTCTCTCAGCAACCTTACTAATCCGATTAACTGGCCGACAATACCCGGTCCAATTCCATTTGTGCCACACAGGCACATAACAATCTTGGGCACATTACAGCCACAATTATCCTTATCTGAGTTTTATTTCTACGGAGTATGTACTCTCGTCATCAATTTTTCCACATTTCTTATTCCACATTAAACACTGTTATGGAATCTCAACAGCCCCTCAGTGCAATTCACCGAGTAATCATCTAGTTCACGCTCACTGTACTTTCCTCTTCGGAGGGAATAATCCCCACTTATGGCATTTAGCCACAGGTTGTATATACATATACTTTCCTCATGTTTATAACCTACAACGCGCAATTTCACTTCTGCATTTATCTTAAAATAAGCACCATCTTTGTGCTCAACTGTCAATCTAACCTTACAGGTTTACCAACTTTCACCAAGACACAATGAGGAATCTCTTTCTCAAGATATTTAACTGGTACTTAATGGACCACACATTACCATAATTTAATTACATTGGCCTTTTCAAGGCCTTCAACTGCGAATTCACTCATGAATTTCCATATACTAGATCATACTTAAAATTTCAACTAATCATCTCCAAGCTTGACACATAGTTCATCATTGATTTTCACATTAAAGGCAACCTGCCTAAGATTTCCACTAACAATTATCTTTACATATTGTTCCATACTCATGTTATCAATTCCACATGTGTTTCATTTTATACACATCACCTTCATCATCATTTCATTCAACCAGTATGTATCATTCCAAGGTCACATATCATATCTCTCTCATACCTATCCCATCATATAGGGATTTTCAAAGCCTATTTATCATGCCACATGGAACTAACTGCATCACTGTCATTACTTTCATAATTCACTATAGGCTGGCATACAAGTCTCTCAGACTATTCAAAGTACTACTAGCACACCCAATCATATATCTTGGTACCTAGCCAAGAACAACATCAACATTATGTATTTTCAACACATCTCTCACTATGAATTGCATATATACTACTCCATCAGTAACTCTACCACTAGGGCAGAGATATCAATCTTTTATTTCACCAAATACCATTCTATTTACCAGCTAGTACCACACCTTCTTATTTGACTCCATCACAATTAATCCTTTATGAAAGGCCATTAAGCCACCATCTTAACATCTCGTCATCACAAGCCTTCCCAGAAGACCTTGACTCAATCCATCAGTGCTAATCAATTTTCTATTCCCTTCACATAGGGTGAGAATCCCACGATTCATTTCACAATTTTCGTAAAACTCAAATCCATAATACCACACTTGGTATACGCACACGCACATCTCCAAGTGCCCAAAAATCATACCTCAAACTACCATCTCATGGAACCTCACACATTTCATCCTATTAGACATATTACTGTTCACTTATAGTTATCCAAATTCACCTCTTGCGATTCTCACAAGATACAATCCTCTAATGCAATGGGTAAAAACATCCTTAGGTTTAACCCCTCGAGCTCTTGCTGTCCTAAGGGCCCCAGGTGCAATGACCCACCAATCAGAGAATCTGTCCTTATAATTCACGCAAGAGGACGTAACATGCCCTCGGCTGTACTAACAGTCCCACTAACACGAGGTACTACCTCACATCACATTACTTATACAAGATAATAATAACTCCGGGAACATAATCCGTACGGAGATAGTCATACACTCCGGGCATATAAGCCACACAAAGATAACACATTCACATGACATCTGTATATAACGGCAAAAGAGTTTTGTATAGACACATAATGTATACTAGTTATATTATACTTATGCACAATTCACTATGACTCCCTAGGTATGGTTCTTTCCTCGAACAGTCTACTCATTTAATTTGACTAGTCATTAGTCTTAGTCCATAACATAATCATCCTCACATGATTCCAACATCTTTATCACACTTTGGCACATTTCTTACAACTCTTAATAGTACCCGTACTCGGTACCGTCCTAATCCATTGTCTAACATGACTCATAGCAACTATGCTCAACACTATAGAAGATTGTAGAATATTCTAGAGTCTCTTAATTATTTCTAACTACTTGTCTCTTTGAGTAGTGTGATGTCTCTTTGATTAGTGTGATGTCTCTTTGGTTATGTCTGTGTATTTTATTTATTACCTCATCTCCTTAACTACTTTGTAATCTGTATATAATGAACCTTTTGGGTGTCAATCAATATATGAAAAAGTATATTTCAGTCTTATATTTCTACATGGTATCAAGAGCAGGTTATCCTGTGATTATTTTGTAAACCTCCACGTTCATCTCTCCTTTTCTTTTCATTTTTTTTTTCACCGTTCCCTACTATAACTCAGAAATCATATCTGGACCCCTTCAATCACGAAACCAAGGCCACCATTGGACTCAGCAGCCATTTCCGAGTCGACCCACGTCAGCCCCGTCGCCGGAAAGTCTCCCACGCGCCGCCACGCGCCGCCACAGCAGAACTGCCTTCCCGGCGCGTGTAAGCCACGCGCCGCCTTGCCGGACTCCGTTTGCCACGCGGCTTTCACAGAACGATTCGCCTGGCCTCCCTCTTCCTGTTCTGAGGTTTTAAATCTCGATTGGAGCACTTTTCTTGCTGGGTCCAGTTGGTTCCTCTTCGGTTCTTTGATTCTGTCCCTGTTCTGAGTTCTTTTTTTTTTTAACAATGGAAGTTGAAAATATTGAGGTTGAGAATAAGCATTCTGAAAAATTATCCGGTAATATTTCCGGTGTTTCTTCATCTTTCGGAGACAACCCAGCTATACAGATCACTAACCACCGTTTAAACGGTAAAAATTATGTGCAATGGCATCAATCTGTCAAGCTGTTTATCCAAGCAAAAGGGAAAATGGGGTATCTTGATGGAAAAAAGGAAAAACCTGGAGCTGATGAACCTGATTATGATAAATGGATGACTGAAAATGCCTTGGTCATGACCTGGTTGACTAACTCTATGGATCCTGATATCAGTCAAACTTATTTGTTTCTTGATACGGCTCAGGAAATTTGGGATGCCGTTAAAGAATATTATTCTGACCTGGGCAATGCTTCTCAGGCTTTTGAACTCAACACCAAGGTAAGAGAGTTACATCAAGAGGGGATGTCTGTTACTGAATACTTTCTTGCTTTAAAAACTCTGTGGCAGGAGTGACCTTTATGATGCAGCAGATCTTCAAGGTTTAGAAGCCAATGCAAGGTTTAAAAGTTACTTAGAGAAAAGACGTCTCTATGATTTTCTTGCTGGCCTTAATCGTGATCTTGATGATGTTCGTGGAAGGATATTGGGGCAGAACCCATTACCTTCCATTACAGCTGCTTTTTCTATGGTACGACGGGAAGAACTTCGCCGAAAGGTAATGTTGGGGGACAAGAACTCTAAATCCTCCGATGTATCTGCTTTAGTAGCAAAACATACTCCTCGTTCCCCTAGTGATGCAAAACGTTCTGACCGATGGTGTTCTCACTGCAATAAGAGTGGTCACACTCGCGAAAAATGTTGGGAAATTCATGGAAAACCACCAAACCGGAAAGCAAAGGGGCCAAATAAGAGTCGTGCTTATCAAATCTCTTCTGATGATAAGGGTGAAGAGTCTCGTGCCTCTCCAAATTCCGATGGTGTATTCGTTCCTAAAGCTCAGTATGAGCACTTCCAGAAAGTGATGTCTAAATCTGCTGAGGCAACTAGTCATGTTGCTCAACAAGGTATGTCACTCCATGTTGATCATAGTAGTCGTTGGATTCTTGATTCAGGAGCTTTTGATCATATGACAGGTAATGCATCCTTGTTTTGTTCTTATATCCCTTATTATCACCAGTCACGAATAAGGACTGCTGATGGTAGTTTCTCTACTATTGCGGGAAAGGGATCCATTAAGCTCTCTGAACATATTACTCTGAATTCTGTCCTTCATGTCCCTTCTCTTACTTGTAACCTGATCTCTATTAGTAAACTTTCCTCTGAATTGCATTGTGTTGCTAAATTCTCTGCCAAAACCTGTGTTTTTCAGGAACAGGATTCGGGGATGATGATTGGCAGTGCTAGAGAGGAAGAAGGGCTTTACTATTTTGAAGAAGATTCTCATGAAAAGAGATTTTTTGCAAACCACTCTTTATGTTTATCAGACGATTGTAATGATGTCTTGTTGTGGCATCGTCGTTTAGGACACACAAATTTCTTTTATCTTCAAAAGTTGTTTCCAAACTTATTTATCAATAAAAAACCAAGTTCCTTTTTTTGTGAGGATTGTCAGTTTTCCAAACACTCTCGTGTTTCTTATTCTCCCAGAGATTATCATGTTTCGTCTCCATTTACATTGATTCATAGTGATATTTGGGGGCCAGCTCGTGAAAAAAATATATCTGGAACTCGTTGGTTTATTACCTTCATTGATGATCATTCTAGAGTATGCTGGGTATATCTTCTAAAGGATAAGTCTGAAGCGGCAGCCACTTTTAAAAAATTTCATGCTATGGTACAAACTCAATTCCAGACCTCTATCCAAATCCTGCGAACTGACAACGGTACTGAATATTTTAATTCTGTTCTTGGTGATTACCTAACCAAGCAAGGCATTATCCATCAAAGTTCTTGTCCTAACACCCCTCAACAAAATGGGGTGGCTGAAAGAAAAAATAGACATCTCATTGAAGTTGCTAGAGCCCTCTTGTTTTCAATGCATGTCCCTAAATACCTGTGGGGGGAGGCCGTCTTGACTGCCTCATATCTCATCAATCGGATGCCCTCTCGTGTCCTAAATTTTCATTCTCCCATTTTTTGCCTTACCCGCTCTTTTCCCTCCTTTCGTACTCTCTCTTATATTCCTCCAAAGTTGTTTGGCTGTGTAGTTTTTGTTCATATTCCTCAACATCAAAGGTCCAAACTTGATCCAAAGTCTATTAGATGTGTTTTCATAGGGTACCCTCCTAATCAAAAAGGTTACAAGTGCTACTCACCTTCTCTTCGAAAGGTCTTTGTTTCTATGGATGTTACCTTTTATGAAACACAATCATTTTTTCCCTCGACTTCTCTTCAGGGGGAGTCTATCGGTGTAAAAGAAGACAAGTCTTGGATTCCAAATAATTCTTCTGTCTTACCTTTACCTTTGGAAACATCTGTTGTTCCTTTACCTTTGGAGACAGGGGGAGCTAATGTACAGGAGACAAGGACAGGAACTGTACCAGAGACTGGAGATCCTCCCGGTAAATGGGGAAAATTCTACAGCAGGCGTAAATCTCCTCAAGATCCTCTAGACTGCCAGGATTCTGACCCGTGTCCTAGTTCCAGCAATCCACTTGAGAACACTGGTACAGCTGACCTAGATATGCCTATTGCCCTTCGAAAAGGTACTAGATCTTGCACTGCTCATCCTATTTCTCATCACATTTCATATGAAAAGTTGTCTCCAGGTTTTCGTGCTTTCAACACTATATTAGACGGTACAAAAATACCAAAAAATATCCAAGAGGCACTTAATGACCCTAAATGGAGGGATGCTGTCTTTGAAGAAATGGATGCACTTAAAAAAAATGGAACTTGGGAGTCCGTGGTACTTCCCAGAGGAAAGAAAACTGTAGGTTGCAAGTGGGTGTTCACAATAAAATTTAATGCAGATAACAGCATCAACAAATATAAGGCCAGATTGGTTGCCAAAGGATTTACCCAGACTTATGGGATAGACTATCAGGAGACGTTTGCTCCTGTTGCCAAACTTAATTCTATCCGAGTCCTACTATCACTTGCTGCCAACTTTGATTGGCCCTTGCATCAATTGGACGTAAAGAATGCTTTCTTAAATGGGGATTTACATGAGGAAGTTTACATGGATCCACCACCTGGTTTTGAAGAAGGAGATGGTTCTGTATGCATGTTGAAGAAGTCTCTTTATGGACTTAAACAATCCCCTAGAGAGTGGTTTGAAAAATTTACTCGTGCTGTTAAAGAAAGGGGATTTATCCAAGCTCAGACTGATCACACTTTATTTTTTAAACACTCCGATAGTGGCAAAATTGCTATCCTCATTGTTTATGTTGATGACATAATTGTCACAGGTGATGACTGGGAGGAAATAAAATCTTTAAAGGGGGGTTTAGCTAATCTGTTTGAACTAAAGGATCTTGGATCACTCAAATATTTCCTTGGAATGGAAATTGCTCGTAGCAAAGCGGGAATTTCCTTATCTCAAAAGAAATATATCCTAGACCTGCTACAAGAAACAGGTATGCTTGGGTGCAAGCCTGCAGAAACTCCAGTTGAACCCAATATTAAATTGGGAATTGAAGATGGAAAGGATGTTGACAGGGAGCAGTACCAAAGGTTGGTAGGGAAGCTGATCTATTTATCTCACACTCGACCTGATATTGCATTTGCCGTTAGCATGGTTAGCCAATTCATGCATTCTCCTAAGGAAAAGCACCTTAGTGCGGTTTATAGAATTCTCAAGTACCTCAAAAACACACCTGGTCGAGGAATGCTCTTTAAAAGAGGACACAAGAGGATGATAGAAATCTATACAGATGCTGATTGGGCTGGCTCTGCATTGGACCGAAGATCCACTTCAGGATATTGTACCTATGTCTGGGGGAATCTTGTGACCTGGAGAAGTAAAAAACAAACTGTTGTTGCCAGAAGCAGTGCAGAAGCAGAATTTCGAGCGTTAGCTCATGGTATTTGTGAAGGAATCTGGTTAAGAAGACTTCTTGAAGAATTAAAGATATCTTATTCTCTACCTGTGAGACTCTATTGTGATAATAAGGCTGCTGTCAGTATTGCTCAAAATCCTGTTCATCATGACAGAACCAAACATGTGGAGGTGATCGTCATTTTATCAAAGAAAAATTGGAGGAGGGTAGTGTATGTTTGTCATATATACCTACCAAGGAGCAAACAGCCGACATTCTCACCAAAGGATTACACAAACCCATCTTTGAGGATTTAATTAGCAAGTTGGGGATGATCAATATATATCTCCCAACTTGAGGGGGAGTGTAGAATATTCTAGAGTCTCTTAATTATTTCTAACTACTTGTCTCTTTGAGTAGTGTGATGTCTCTTTGATTAGTGTGATGTCTCTTTGATTAGTGTGATGTCTCTTTGGTTACTGTGTATTTTATTTATTACCTCATCTCCTTAACTACTTTGTAATCTGTATATAATGAACCTTTTGGGTGTCAATCAATATATGAAAAAGTATATTTCAGTCTTATATTTCTACAAAGATCTATTTCATTAACACCTTCACTTTTTTTTCTCAGTATTTCTCTATGACACCAAGAGTGCCCTCACTTACTAGTCCATGCATTCAGCGCATCAGGACCACCAAATACATCTCAACTTTGAGCGGTGCTCGCCTGGGACTTCCAAGAGCAACACCTCTTAGGATTCAATCCACAAGGGAAACCCATGACAATCTTAATCATCACTTCATCATCAACATGTGTGCTAAGGTATAACTTGCACACCGGGACTCCATCATGAATCCCATAACCAATTGAGCGTTCAATGACACTCCAAAGAGACAATCTCTTCAAACACTTCCCATCATAGGGGATTTCACTTACATCATTGTTCTTTTACCAAAGAATTTACTAATTCATTACAGCACTGGTATATATAGATATATAGGCACCCCGGCCTTCACAAAATGTATGTACCTATATATACTGGCATTTAGCCTTCACAGGATCATTATCCAACTCTTTATCATAGTATATATATATATAGAACCCATCATGCAATTTTGAGTTACCATAGTCCATTTCAAATATCTCTAGCAATTTCGCCCTTTCAAAATACAATAATCACCACACTCAGTTATATTTTCTCACCTCACATTTGTCAAGTCCAACCATCATTATATTATGGACCCCCATACTTTCAATCAAATTTGTTTAATGCCATCCATGGCAATTTCCTCAACTTCTTATATTATACTTTCTATACATTATTATACTCTCTCTCAAGTTCAAACAATATTAAACCATCATGGACTACAATCCCACTTTTCAACATTGAATCATCCAACACATCATTTTCATAGTTCTTTTTGGATCCTCACATTCCTCAATTCAAATTTTGAAGATTCAATTCACTTGTACTTCCAAACATTTTAATTCATCCAAGTGTATGCCCTTCTCAAGGGTCTTATAACCTTCTTATTTAACCCTAAGGTATCCAAGCTTACATATAAGCACTCATTCAAATTTTCACAAATTAATCGGGTTTCCAAATCCCCACCATTTCCAGGTTATACCACTAGTTCCACATATACTCAATTATTTTAACTCCCCATACATTTAGGGATGACTTACCAACATCATCATCATAATATCCACTCAATTCAATCATACTTATTAACCATAAGACCACACATTCAACTATGGTAGAATTCTACCCAAAATAGTTAAACATATTATCTCAATTTATTCTCACTAAGTCCTTAATTACATCAAATTCACTTACTGAAATATCTATCCGCGGAGCAGTCAATACTGCACCCACAACCACAGTCTAAGGACTGGCATTGGTGCTCCAAGGTTTTCACGAAGGCATCTTATACTGACCACACATATAACACGAAGAAATGGGTTGATCAGGCCCAAACTAAGGAATCACATGTGCAGTACTCAATAAGAGTCTACGTACAACTATACAACACTCACCACAATCATACGACATTCAGATTTCCCTAAGAAACTACTCTGATACCATAAATGTAAAACCCTGTTGTTAACCGGTGTGTTATCACCAAATATGACATTAAGCGCAGTTACAATCACAGCGGTTCATTTATAAAACACGGGTAAACTTTTTCCTTTTTAATATCATTTTCTCCAATAAAATAACTGTGATTATAACCTAACACTTTATGCGAAATGATTAATACCAAAGCCTAATACCATACACTCTTTTGTTTAGAGGTTGCCAAGTGGTTCCCATAAACCAACAAGGCTAAAACTCCTTCTTTCCATTTTTATCACTAAATGTCTTAACCATTTTATTTATTCCAACAAATTTTAAACCTATCAAATGCTTCTCATTTCTCATTATTTTATATATTTCTTCGTTAGCTACGAGTGGGTTCAAACCGCGCCCAATTTGGAGCTTTGTAGCTCAAGTTATGCCAATTTTACTAATTCACGTGTATGCTGAACGGGCAACGAGCGCTAAAACGCCCGAGTTTAACGTTTTAGCGCCCACGGACAGAAAACAATTATTTCTCACAGGTTCCAGGGCGCTAAAGCGCCCATACTGGGCGTTTTAGCGCCCAGTGACATAAAGTTTAAGCTCTTCACAGCTTTAGCAACTATGCAGGGCAATCTAGGGGCATGTGTTCCCGACCTTCTACAGTCCAGTTCCTAACTCCGTTTAATCTCAATTTTTGACACAACATAGAGGGTACACTATCTTCAAAATGGTGTGTGGCTCATCCCTATTGGATCACAGTGGAGGGAGATACGTTCTCCCAAAGTTTGCTAAAAACATGCCAATTTCCCGAAAATTGGCCAGAATTCCCTTTGTTTTTACAACAATCCCTATTCTTGTTCAATATAACCTAAACACATATGGTTATGTAAAATCACATGGGTGGCACACACAAGGACCAGCAATGCCTTGAGGCACTTACAACCCATGACAGTCCATTTACAGATATGATATTCATTATCTTTCAATCACAAATGTTTCATTACATGCTTTTGTTAACTAGCATAATAATTCATTCATGAATTAGGCTTAGAGCCCTTTACATTACATTTACATGCTTCCAATACATCATAGGTGGCTATGGACAGATCCCATGCTCACACAAAAGATACATATACATCAAAGGTACAATTATACATCAATTTTTGAAAGACTTTCATATATTCATGAATATACCAAACATGACAATTATCAAAATGCAACATGTCCATGACCTAAGTCCAAAATATGATACACTATGCTAGGTGTATCCAACAGAATCCTCTAACACGTTGTGCCCTCCATATGCACCTCATGCTCCACTCCTCCAGGCTCAACCTACCCTGAAATGATGTCCCCAAACATGGGGTGAAATATACAAATATATCTCAGTAAACCAAGGGTACTAGAGGATCACTCCTCCCCATGGCTCACTCAGTGTGCAATATCTAACAAAGTATGACATGCAAGACATACAATATCACAACAGCTGGGCACAATCCAAGAACATCTACAGCTGGATTACGTTCAAAGACCCCATCGTATAACTCCCGGAATCTTCCTGGTGCCTCTCCCATGGTTGAGACGACTCCATGGCAAAACCCAACTGGAACTCCTCATGAGTCCTATCCAGCGGAAGTCCCACATTTTGGATCATCCTGGTACCGCTCCCAGAGTCGGCCCCACGGCAAAACCCGACCGAAATCCCCAGCGGGATATACAGTGGAAGTCCAACGTTTGGATCATCCTGGTACCGCTCCCAGAGTCGGTCCCACGGCAAAACCAGACTGGAATCCCCAGCAGGATTATCCAGCGGAAGTCCAAACCAACACACATCTACTGGCTAGATATCAAACAATTCACACACAACATGCTCCAAGCATGTCACACAATCAAGCAATAATGCATGAAAAAACATAATCACATAATGTCCAATGACACAAAATCCAACCACAACCTTCCACTAGGTGTGGTGGAGCACACAAGGGACTAAACCCAAGTTCCAAAGGTTTACCTCAACTCCGAGCCAATGCTCCATACGTAAGCTCCAAGCTTAATCCACTTCCATAGCGTCCAAGAGAGGTAACCTATACGATCAACAACACCATTACCTCAATAGGTCGAATTACTCATGCCCATCAATCTAAGGGTATTCAATCCAATTCAACACTCATACTCATCATATAATCATATTAAAACATCATACCATTACTTATCAATCCACTTCTTTCACAATTCAATTTTCACAGATCTTAGGCATCATGCAAATTATTTGATTGAATCAATTGGAATTGTGGAGGGGACTGAATATTTGAAACAACTAAATATTTGATTGAATCAATTGGAATTGTGGAGCGGACTGAATAAACGTAAATGAATTTGTTTACATAATGTCTTCAAATTATTGCTTCATCAGTATGCCCCAATGAAGATTAGTTGCAAAGAATTTTGAACATATATAGTTTGATAATAATTTATTACATTATGATATAGATAAAAATAATAAATTTGAAAACCCAGTTGATTCTTCAGTAATACAACTTTGAGGTTTTTGAGCTTGTTTCGTGATAGCTGCCACTGTTCTATGTATAAAGTTGGTCATCTTGGTTATGTTGTTTTTGTATCAATCTGACTGTTGTGTCTTTTCCTTCATTTTCTTGGCTTTTGAATGTTCTTCTAAGTTCATAAGCTTATCTCAAGCTCTTTCCTACTAAGTTGTCCTTTTTTCTTGGAAGGCCTTGTGTTTGGCTTTGGATTGGTTATCTTCTGTATGCAAGTGATTCATTTGAAAAAAATAAAAAATAAAAAGAGTATCTTTCTTTCTTATGCGCTTGAGTGGATTGAACTGAGCGTTGTGGACTAGGAGGAGTGGTATCTTGGGTTAGTTTCTTTATTGTTGGATTGTTGGGTTCAAAATGGGGAAGAAAAAGAATCAAGGAGGTGAAACAAGTGACAAAGCAAAGTTGGAGATAAAAGCCCCAAAGCATATGACAATGATACTATGGTGTTTATATCCATGTCTCAAGAGTTGAAGGATGAGGGGAACAAGCTGTTCCAAAAACGGGATGTTGAAGGAGCTTTGGTAAAATATGAGAAAGCCCTCAAATTGCTTCCAAAAAATCATATAGATGTGTCCTATC
This sequence comes from Gastrolobium villosum, assembly GCA_032173675.1. Lineage (NCBI taxonomy): Eukaryota > Viridiplantae > Streptophyta > Magnoliopsida > Fabales > Fabaceae > Gastrolobium > Gastrolobium villosum. The sequence goes on along the minus strand of JAVKPL010010994.1, from coordinate 224 downwards.
TGCGGAGTAACATGGCTGCATGCTACATGCAGATGGGACTCAGTGAGTACCCTAGGGCAATTCATGAATGCGATTTGGCTCTTGAAGTGACACCGAAATACAGCAAAGCTCTGATGAAGAGGGCAAGGTGCTATGAGGCTTTAAATAGGCTGGATTTAGCACTGAGAGATGTTAGTACTGTTTTGCAGATGGAGCCAAATAATATCATGGCATTGGAGATCTCA
>JAVKPL010010993.1:0-47049 GCA_032173675.1 Gastrolobium villosum | reverse complement strand
TATTTTATGTTTGGTACTTGGTTGGGTTGTATTGTTGCAGCTTTGAGGAGAAGGGAAAGAAGATGGCGGAATCGAAGATGAGTTTGCCCTCTAAAGAAACTGTCGCGACTCCCGCGCTCGCAGGCGTGGGTTCCGCGCGGCAGCGCTGGTACCACTGGCTATTTTTCCTTTCTGGCGCTCAGAGCGCCATTCCCGCGCTCTCAGCGAGGGTGTTACTGCCTGATTTTCCCTTTCGGCGCTCAGAGCGCCATATCCACGCTGCGGGCGTGGCTTCTTTTCCACGCTTATAGCGTGGACTCCTCTGCCTTTTTCCTGTGCTTCACGCTGAGAGCGTAGGAACCACGCTACCAGCGTGGGCTTTTTTTTTAAAAAAAATTTCCTCCCCTTCCCAGCTCTTGTCAAAACAAACATCTACACTACTCAAATTGAAAAATTTTCTACTGGGTTGCCTCCCAGCAAGCGCTTGTTTAACGTCACGAGCCTGACTGGAACCGTGATTATTCAAGTGAAGTTAAAGGGAAAGAAATTGTCTCCCTTTTCTCAGGTTCCCCATATTAGATTTTTAGCGTATTTCCATTTACCTTAAAGGGTCTCTCAGCATCAAGCAGAGAGATCTCAATGGTACCATATGGAAACACATTTGTCACTACAAAAGGACCAGACCAACGAGATTTAAGTGTACCTGGAAACAACCTCAGTCGAGATTTGTACAATAATACCTGTTGACCAGGTGCAAACTCCTTGTGCTTGATCTTGCTATCATGCCATAGCTTAGTCTTTTCTTTGTAAATTTGTGCACTTTCATATGCAGTTATTCTGAACTCATCAAGCTCATTCAGCTGTAATATTCTCTTCTTTTGAGCTCCTGATGGTTCAAAATTTAAAAACCTTGTAGCCCACAAGGCTTTATATTCTAACTCCACCGGCAAATGACAAGGTTTGCCATACACCAATTGGTAAGGTGACATGCCAGTTGGAGTTTTGAACGCAGTTCTATATGCCCAGAGTGCATTATCAAGCTTCTTTGTCCAATCCTTCCTAGAAATTCCCACCGTCTTTTCCAGGATTCTCTTTATCTCCCTGTTGGAGATTTCCACTTGCCCACTAGTCTGGGGATGATATGGTGTGGCTATTCTATGTCTTACCCCATACTTAACTAGCAAACTCTCAAAATATTTGTTACAAAAGTGAGTACCCCCATCACTGATAATAGCCCGAGGTACTCCAAACCTTGTAAAAATATTTTTCCTCAAAAAATTCACAACCACCTTAGCATCATTAGTAGGATGAGCAACAGCTTCTACCCACTTAGAAACATAATCCACAGCAACAAGGATATACTGGTTGGAATAAGATGATGGAAATGGACCCATAAAGTCAATGCCCCATACATCAAACAGTTCTACCTCTAGAATATTATTCAGAGGCATCTCATCCTTGCGTGAGATATTTCCTGTTCTCTGACACTTATCACATTTTTCCACACAATCCTTTGCATCCTTAAAAAGTGTCGGCCAGTAGTAACCGCTTTGCAAGACTTTCTGCGCGGTTCTATTACCTCCAAAGTGGCCTCCATAGTTGGAAGAATGGCAATGCCACAAAATTTGACTCATTTCAAACTCAGGGACATATCTGCGAATGATCCCATCAGCACATTGGAAATAGAGATGTGGATCCTCCCAGAAATATCGCCTTACATCCCGCAGGAATTTCTTCTGTTGCTGCCTTGTAAGGTTAGGAGGCAACTCTCTTACAACTTTGTAATTGGCAAAATCTGCGAACCATGGAGGAACAAAGACTGCCATTACCTTCTCATCAGGAAAATAGTCATTGATTTCTTTTTCCGAACTATCTTGTAGCTCTTTTGCCTAAATTCTGGAGAGATGATCAGCCACTTTGTTTTCTACTCCAATTTTGTCCCGGATCTCCAAATCAAACTCTTGAAAGAGTAGCATCCACCTCAGCAGTCGTGGTTTGGCATCCTGCTTAGTCATCAAAAACTTAATAGCAGAATGGTCAGTGAAAACAATGATTTTAGATCCTAACATGTAAGGTCTAAATTTGTCTAGTGCATAAACCACTGCTAACATTTCTTTCTCAGTTGTTGCATAATTAACCTGAGCATCATTCAAAACTTTGCTAGCATAGTAAATGACATGTAACAATTTTTCCTTACGCTGGCCAAGGACTGCACCAATTGCATAAGCACTAGAGTCACACATGAGTTCAAATGGAAGGTTCCAATCAGGAGCTGTAAGCACAGGAGCTGTAGTAAGCTTCTCCTTCAACAAATGGAATGCCTTCGAACATGCATAATCAAACACAAATTCGGAGTCTTTCACCAATGGTTTAGCAATCTTGGAGAAATCCTTGATGATCCGCCTGTAAAAACCTGCATGTCCTAGGAAACTCCTAACAGCATTTACATTTACGGGAATGGGAAGTTGTTCAATTAACATCAATTTTGCCTTATCAACTTCAGTCCATGCATTAGAGATTTTGTGTCCCAGCACTATACCTTCAGTTACCATAAAATGGCACTTTTCCCAATTCAGAACCATATTAGTCTCATTACATCTTTTCAAAACTTTAGACAAATTGTTCAAACAAGAATCAAAGTTAGAACCAAAAACAGAGAAGTCATCCATAAATACCTCTAAACCTTTCTCCACCATATCAGAAAAAATGGAGAGCATACACCTTTGGAATGTGGCAGGTGCATTGCAGAGGCCGAACGACATTCTTCTGTATGCAAATACTCCAAATGGGCAAGTAAAAGCTGTCTTTTCCTGGTCTTCAGGAGCTACAGGTATTTGGTTATAGCCTGAATAACCATCCAAGAAGCCATAATAAGAGTGGCCCGCCAGTCTTTCCAGGTATTTGATCTTTCCACGTAGCTGTGTTCAATCTTCTGTAATCGACACACATTCTCCAACCTGTGATAGTTCTGGTTGGAATCAACTCTTGCTTTGCATTGGTAACTACTGTCACACCACCTTTCTTTGGCACTGTTTGAACTGGGCTTACCCACGCAGCATTAGAAATTGGGTAAATCATTCCTGCATCAAGAAGCTTTACAACTTCTTTTCTTACCACCTCCTTCATTGTTGGGTTTAATCTTCTTTGTGGTTGTCTCACGGGTTTGATATCATCTTCCATGAGAATCTTATGTGTACAAAAAGAAGGATGTATGCCCTTCAAATCAGTAATAGACCATCCTATGACGGTCTTGTGAGCTTTTAAAACTTCAACCAGCTCCTTTTCTTGACCTTCAGAGAGGTCTTTGTTGATGATTACTGGATAAGTATCACCATCTCCCAAAAACACATACTTCAAAGTGTCGGGTAATGGTTTCAACTCAACCTTAGGGGCACCAACCTCTACATCTTCAGCTTTTTCTTCCAGCACCTCCACAGTAATTCCTTCTTTTTCAAAAGGTATATGATCACAAGCTTTCAACTCATAATCAATCTCTTGAGGCCGCTCTTTCTTGTGTTGAATTGTTTCATGAAAAGAATCAACCTGAAAACAATCATTATTCTCAGCAGGTCTCTTCATAGCTTCTGAGACATTGTAGATAATCTCCTCATCATTCATTCTCAGTTTAATCATCCCTTGTTCAACATCAATTAAAGCTCGGGCTGTAGCCAAAAAGGGTCTTCCTAATAGCATGGGTTTCTCACTTCCTTCTCCCATATCTAACACCACAAAGTCAGCAGGAAAGATAAACTTATCAACCTTGATAAGGATATCTTCTATAATACCATTAGGTTTCCTCACGGATCTATCAGCCAATTGGAGAGATACCTCGGTAGGCTTCAATTCCTCAATCCCCAAAGATTTGTACACTGAAAAGGGCTTTAGATTAATGCTAGCCCCAAGATCACATAAAGCTTTCCCAATGCCAATATCGCCAATAGCAATAGGGATATTAAAACTCCCTAGATCACTAAGCTTATCTGGGATTTTCTGCTGAATAAAAGCACTACACTCCTCAGTGAGTGTTACAGTTTGGCATTCCTGTAGCTTCTGCTTCCTGGATAAAAGATCTTTCATGAATTTTGCATATCCAGGCATATTTGCTAGGGCTTCAGCAAAAGGAATATTGATGTGTAGCTTCTTGAAAATGTCCAAGAATCTATCATAATGTTTGTTATAGGCTCCCTTCTTGAATCTTTCTGGATAGGGTGCCTTAGACATCACATATTCGTGGCTTAACTCATGCTTTTTCTTTGCCACAACTGGTTGTTCTTCAACCTGCTCTTGTTCAATCACAACTTCTTTTTCTTTTTCTTGTACAATTTACCTCAATCTCTGGTTCAATTGCTTCCTTATTCTGTTCTTTCTTCCCCTTTGTTGTATCTTTCAAATTCACTGCTGGTTTTGTTGGAACTGTCAATATCTTACCACTTCTTGCGGTGATAGCCATACACTCATCCTTTGGATTGATAACTGTATTGCTTGGAAAGGTACCTGGAATTCTCTCTGAAAACTGCTTGGCCAGCTGGCCTATTTGATTCTCCAGGTTTTTTATGGAAGCATTTGTGTTTTTATTGTTGGCTCTAGTTTCCTCCATGAAAGCATTGGTATGTTGAGCCATCTCATTAGAAGCCTTAGCCATTTGAGCAAAAGTTTTTTCCCACTCAGCTGGCTCTTTTTGTTGATTTTGTGAAGATTGAGCATAATTATTGTTAGATTTAAAATCCATACCAGATCCTTGAGTCCTCCGCTGAAAATTGTTGTTACCACCAGGGAAATTCTGATTTCACTGGAAGTTTTGTTGTTGTTGGGGAGGACGCTGATCATACCAGATCCCATTCACCTGTAATTATTGAAGCGAATCTTCTGATGATGGATTCGGACACTCACTGGATTCATGACTTTCTTGTCATTGATCACAAACCAGAGAAGTTGTTTGAACCTTTGACACTTGAAACTTGTCAAATTTCTCACTTAAACTGTCAAACTTTTTAGATAATGATATTACATCACTATCTGCTGGTTTTGTTCCTGCTCTTTGTGTGGGAGCTAGCACACTTTCATTCTCATTCCTTGCATGCTTTTTGATCAAATCAATAGCCTGCTCAGATGTACTTTCCAGGATAGAACCTCCAGCGGTACTATTTATTATCATACTTGTTTCAGGAGTGATTCCATTGAAGAATATCACCACTTTTCTATCATCATCTCCTTCATAATGTGCACATTTCCTGTTAAGTTCCTGGAATCTGTTCCATGTTGCACAGAGTGATTCTCCTTCCAGCTGGCGAAAATTTGTGATTTCATTCACCAGCTGATTATATTTTTCCATGGAGAAGAAATGATCAAAGAATTTGCTGGACAAATCTTCCCATGTAAGGATGCTGTTTGCTGGCTGTCGTTCAATCCACCTCAATGCTTTTCCCTTAACAGCAAAAAGGAACAACCGGAGCCTGATAGCATCTGTAGATACTCCATTGTGCTTAGTTGTATCACAGACCATCAGGAATCGATCTATGAACTCATGAGGATCTTCATCATCAGCACCAGAAAACTGAACCCTCTCCACCAAAGAAATCAATGATGGCTTGAGTTCAAAGTTGTTGGCCTCCACATTTGGCCTCACTATGCTTGAATTGGCCCTGTTGAATACTGGAGTCAGAATCGTATTCAATAGTCTTGGAGGTTGATTGTTGGCATTTCCTCCTCGTCCATGACCAACGTTGTTGTTTTCTGCCATCTCTTGAATTGGTTGTAAAGGTATGTGCTTAGAATCTTCCCAAATGATCTGTCTAGCAACCTTCCTTAATTGCTTTTCGGTCCTTGCAATTTCAGAATCAATTACAAAGTCCTTAGGCGGAAGTCTGCCTCGCATAAAACTCAGGAAAATTATTAGTAGCATCTGAACAACACAAAATAAGATAAAAAGAATAAAAATAAAAAACCAATCTCAAGAATCTACGGTTATTTGTAATATTGATTACACAATCCCCGACAACGGCGCCAAAAACTTGATGCACCCGGCAAGTGTACCGATCGCACAAGTAATAATGTAGTAAGTATAAGATCGTCTCCACAGGGATTGTAAGACAAGTACCACAATAACCAGTCCCCTTAAGTTGGACAAATCGATTGGTTGTTGACAAATAATTGTAATTTAGATTAAATGACAATAAAAGTGAAAGACTTGTTTTTGTATTTTTGTTAAAAGGAATAAAGTAGGAACGAGAATGAGTGATTTGTAAAATTGAGAAAGGAATTGCAGTTAGGATACACTCACCATATAATCCCCGCTTGTCACTTTGGATTGATTTAAAACCACTTAATTATATAAAAACTCGGATAATTATCATCTTGAAATAATTAGCTAAATCTCAATCCCTTGGTGACTCAACCCTTTAACCCTCAATTGGAATCCTAATCCCTTAGTAACCCCTCATGAGAGTTAAGCAATAAACTCGATAATTAAAACATCCGCGCTTAACATACATCTATTCCTAGTATGCATACTAATCATTATCTTACCCCCTTTCAAGATCAGAAACCCCAATATACCTATCTAGGGTTCTAACCCTCAAACTATTACCCACTATTAGATTTGATCAAGTCTAATATGGAAAATAGAAAATACGCGCAAGGTAATGATAAAGAATTTTATATAAAAGAGAGAAAACAAATCAATCCATCGTAACAAGGGTTCACATAAGGCTTGTGACCCTAACTACAATAAAGAGTACTAGCCAACCATAATAATGGCTAAAAATCCAATATTCAATGAAAACATAAAATAGAAGAGAAGGAGATGAAGAAGAAGATCCGTGGAAGAATCCTCCTGAGTGCAGCCGTCAACCTCCTTCTGAGTGTAATCTCCTCTCAATTGTGTGTAATGCTTTAGAATGGTGGAGAGGATCCTTTATATAGGCAACAACTAGGGTTTTCTCGCGAAATTCCAAAATTGCCCTTCTGACGAAACGTATAACGGAAACCTTACAATTTATTACATAAACGTTATAATGGAAATATTAAAGTATAACTTTATTACAGAAACGTATAACGGAAAGATTTAATTAAAGTAGATTTGAATTCAAATTTTGAATTTAAATTTTGAATTCAACAGTGGCGCGATCCTCTGGCGCTGCAAGCGCGGTGACCACGCTAGCAGCGCGGTGGCTTCGGACAATTTTCCTCTTCTGGCGCTGCAAGCGCGGTTTCCACGCTACCAACGTGGTAGCATCTGCCAAATTTTCTCTTCCCGCGCTGTGAGCGCCATTCCCACGCTCGTAGTGTGGGCCTTTAGTTTCACTTTGTCCTTTTCAGCTCCAATTTGTGCATTTCTCCTATGAAATCAACATAAAATCAGTATATAACCTCAGATTAAGATATTTGACAAATTAACAGTGATTTTGCCCTTTTCTTGCATCAGATTAAGTAACATTCTTCCTCTTTTTATCTTAGAATTTCTTATATGCTGATCGCATGTCACTAATGTTGCTCAAGTCACCTCTTCTGCCTCAGACTCTGCTTTGACTGCTGCACCACAGCCACCTTTGTCTATTCTCACTGACTTCTTGCAATGATATGAGGAGAAGCATGCTCTTGAAACCACTGCCTCCGGTTCACACACGGGTAATTCCTTTGCTGGTTTTGTCACTTGCCTTTTCTTGGTTCGTGGATTCTTGATTCTGGTGCATCAGACCATATTACTAGTTATAAGTCTTTATTCACCTCTCTCTGTACGTATGGTCCCCTGCCCAGTTTCACTATGGCTAATAGGTAACTGGTTCAGTCGCGAGGGATTGGCACTATTCTCCTCTTTCCTTCTATTCCCATTGACAATGTGCTTTATGTCCCTAATTTTCCTTTCAACCTTATTTCCATTAGCCGCTTGACTCGATTTCTTGACTGTATTATTTCCTTCACTAAAAGTCTGTCATTTTGTAGGATCGGATCTCGGGGAGGACACTTGGCATCGGATCTGAGTCCAACGACCTTTATCAGCTTTCCACTTCACTCCTGATGTGCTATGTTATGGATTCTTCGCTTACTATCCATGCTCAATTGGGTCATCCGAGTCTTGTTAAACTCCATAAGATGGTCCCACGTTATATAATTTATCTAGTTTGTCTTGTTAGTCATGCCAATGAGGGGAGCATACTTGTAGTTCGTTTAATAATCGTGTCAGTCGTCGGTCTTTGTCTCCTTTTACTTTAGTTCACTCAGATTGTCTTTGTCTCCTTTTAGTTTAGTTCATTCAGATGTTTGGGGTCCTAGCCGTACCGTTTCCATTATGGGGTACATATTTTTTGTAACTTTCATTGATAACTATTCTCAATGTACTTGGTTATTTTTAATGAAAAATTGGTCTCAATTGCTTTTCATCTTTCACGAGTTCTTTAATGATATCTTTACTCAATTTGGTGTTTCCATTCGCATTTTTGAGGTGATAATGCTTGTGAATATTTGTCTTATCAATTTCAAACCTTCTTTGCATCTCACGACATCCTTCACCAGACATCATTTTCACACACCCCTCGACAAAATGGGGTTGCTGAATGCAAGAACTTTCACCTTATTGAAACTACTCGGACCCTTTTACTACATGGCCATGTCCCTTTCCAGTATTGGGGAGATGTCCTCACAGCTTGTTATCCCATTGATCGCATGCCCTCCTCCATACTTGATATCCAGGTACCGCAGTCAGTGTTATTTCCCTATCAATCGTTGTATCCACTGACTCCTCACGTCTTTGGTTTTACTTGTTTTGTCCATAATCTCAGTCCTATTCTTGATAAGTTATCTGCTAAGTCAGATAAATGTATCTTCTTTGGTTACCCTCGGTCACCAAAGGGTTATCGTTGTTACTCTTCCACTCTTTGTCTTTACTTTGCCTCATCAGATGTTACCTTCTTTGAGTCTATTCCATTCATTGGCTCTGCCTCCTTCCCCAGTGACTCTGTTGATACTCAGCTATCTTTAACCTCTATTTCAATTCGATATATCCCTTCACCATCTCTTCTTTTGGTTACGTCTCTAGATGTCTAACCTAGTATATCGTCTCCGTAAATCTCTGTATGGTCTTAAGCAGTCTCCTCAGGCCTGATTTGGAAGATTTAGCACTGTTGTACAGTAGTTTGGCATGACTCAGAGTGAGGCTGATCACTTAATATTTTATAAACACTCTGATTCAGGTTCTACTTATTTGGTGGTATATGTTGAAGATATTGTCAATACAGGAAATAATCATCATGGCATAATTCAGGTAAAACAACATCTATGTTATCTTTCAGACAAAGGACCTTGGAAGACTCTGATGTTTCTTAAGGATAGAAGTGGCCCAATCCAAAGATGACATTGTACTATCACAGAGAAAATATGCTATGGACATTCTTGAGGAGACAATTCTGTTGAATGTTAAACCCGCCGATACCCCTATGGATCCAAATATCAAGCTTTTGCTAAATCACGGGGAACTATTTTTAGATCCATGGAAACTGAACTATCTCACATTTACTCAACCATACATCCCCTTTGCAGTAAGTGTAGTAAGTACGTTCTTGAATTCTTCTTGTGAAGATCACTGGAATGTAGTGATCCGTATCCTCAAGTACATTAATATTGCTCCAGGTAAAGGTCTCCTCTGTGAACCCAAAGGTCACACCAGAGTTATAGGATACTCAGATGCTGACTGGGTAGGTACCCTTGCTAGCATGATATTGTATAGCCAAATTTTGTCAAACATAACTGAACCTGAGAATTTCCTTTTCAATACAAGACTTCTTTTTTTCATGGTGTGGTTCCACCATATTCATCAATCTTGCAATCTTGCATTCAGCATGTATGCCATAATTCCCAGATTTCCACCATAATGTGTTTACAATATTACAAATAACCTTAGATTCTTGAGATTAGATTTTTTTTATTATTCTTTTATCTTGATTGTGTTGTGCAGGTGTTACTAATAATTTTCTCTAAATTTTTATGCGAGGTAGACTTCCACCTAAAGACTTTGTAATAGATTCTGAAATTACAAAGACAGAAAAGCAACTAAGGAAGGCTGCTAGACAGATCATTTGGGAAGATTTGAAGCACACATCTTTACAACCAATTCAAGAAATGGCCGAAAATAAAAATGTTGGTCATGGGCGAGGAGGAAATGCCAACAATCAACCTCCAAGACTGTTGAATACAATTCTGACTCCAGTATTCAACAGGGCCAATTCAAGCATAGTCAGGCCAAATGTGGAGGCTAATAATTTTGAACTCAAGCCATCACTCCCATTTATGGATGATTTTGCAGCTGATGAATTTATGGATGACTTTTGATCTTGTTCCTCCACTCCCATTTACTGCATTTTGTTTTAAATTTCTTGGAACAATTTAGTATAGTGGTGAGTATTTCCGCCTGTCACGCGGACGACCCGGGTTCGATCCCCGGCAACGGCGCCAAAAACTTGTTGCGTAATCGGCAAGTGCACCGATCGTTCCAAGTAATAAAAGTGATAAGTAAGTATCGTCTCCACAGGGATTGTAAGACAAGCACCACAATAACCAGTCCTCTTAAGTTAGATAAATCAATTGGTGTTTCCACACTATAGTAACTAAAAAATGTAAAGACTTGTTTTTAGGTTTTTCTGAAAAAGACTTAAAATAGATGAAGAAATATTTTTGTAGAAAAAGTGATGAAGAAGACTGTAGCCAGGGTACATTCACCAATTGTTCCCAATTTTACTTCGGATTGATTCATAAAACCTATTGAAATTAACAACTCAGACAAATTATCATCTTTTAGAAATAATTAGTTAGATCCCAATCCCTTGGCGATCTAACCCTTTACTTCAATTGGAACCCTAATCCCTTAGTAATTCCGCCTGAAAATAAGCATTATGTAGATAAATCTCACGACTGCAATCCATACAAGTCTATCCCTAGAACATGCATGGAGAGTCATCTTTATCTCCTTTCAGGATCAGTATTCCAATATCCCTATTGTGAATCCTGATCCCCAGAATATCATTTCCTATTAGGTTGATCAGATCTAATAGAAATAATATCAATACGCTCAAGATAAAAGATGAAATATATTAATTTAACACATAGAATGATTCAATCCTTGTAACAATTGTTTACAAAGGGATCATGCCCCTGACTACAGAAATAGATCTAGCCAATCAACATCATGATCGCTGATCTGATTTCAACATGAACTGAAAAGAAAATAAAGAAGAGTACAAGAACAGAGTGATGAACACGAAGAACGCCTCCTCTAGGTCTTGTGATGTGTATTCAGAGATGTCCTTCTTCAAAGGTTGAGTCTCCTTTTATAAGAGAGATTCTGACCTAATTTGCACATTTGAATCTTCACACTTTCGCGCCTCCCACGCTCAGAGCGCCACTCCCGCGCTCAGGGCGTGGGAGTTTCTGCCAATTTTCCACCTCCCGCGCTGATGGCGCGGATCTCGAGCTCTCAGCGCGGGACCTTCTGCCAAATTTTCCTTTCCCGCGCTCTCAGCGCCACTCCCGCGCTGTGAGCGCGGGAACCTAGGTCTTTTTTGATATGTTTTTGCCTCCTTTTATTTATCTTCCTTGATATTCAGACTTTGGATATTTTTACTCTTTTTCTCTGCTTTTCTTGCATTGATTGAGTCATTTTCTTCCTCTTTTTGCCTTGTAATTTCCTATATGTTGATCGCATATTAACCCTCTTTGATAGAAGATACACATCTGGGTATTGTGTATTCGTTGGAGATAACTTGATTTCTTGGAGAAGCAAGAAATAACATGTAGTTTCTAGAACAAGTGCTGAAACAGAATATCGCTCCATGGCCATAGCCACCTGTGAACTCATCTAGTTAAAACAACTACTAAAGGAAATTGAGTTTGGAGACACTGGCCCAACATCTCTCATTTGTGATAATCAAGCTACTTTGTATATTGCTTCCACTCTAGTGTTTCATGAAAGGACTAAGCACATTGAGATAGACTGTTATTTCGTTAGAGAAAAAGTATTCTCGGGAGATATAGTCACTAATTTTGTCAACTCAAATGATCAATTAGCTGATGTATTCTCTTAGTCTTTAAGAGGACCTAGGACAGATCATATATGTAACAAGCTTGGTGCATATGATCTATACGCTCCAACTTGAGGCAGTGTTGTAAATAGTATTGTAGAGGTCCCACATTATGTACATATCTTTGTATCTCTAATTTGGTTTGATATATAAATGGAACGTCCTATGTGTAGTAAACACAAGGATTACTATCAATACCTCTTGTGTCTTGATATTCAACAATTCTCATAAAAGAAGAGCTCAAACTAAAAAACCATCAATTTTGACCGGTTCTTTCAATTAAGTGTTTTGATAGTTGAATGGCTTGGACACATGATTACTTCTCTAGTATTTAAGTTGAAACGACCAGCTGCGTTTGATTTTTTTAATCTGTGCTTGATGAAAGTAAACTGGCCTTGAAAGCCGAAGCATGTGAGAGGGAAAAACAAAAAAATTTCCTTGCGGAAACACACATGCATACAATTCTTCATGCTTTAAGACAACATGATGTTACCTTGTTTATGATCCGATCACCAGGTAGATCAGTGTCAGGTTTGAAGGGTTCAAACCCTCTAACGTTCATCCACACCACCCACATCAAGATGCAAGAACTCTTTCTTGAAAGCCACCAGATGACCACCACAGAGAGGCTTGCTATGCGCTCAATAGGTGAAGATGGAGGCTAGGTTTTTGTGTTTAGAAGAGTGAAGTCTTCAGCATGAAAACTTCACAAGAGTGGTGCAAGGAGTGAGTAGAATTGGCTAGGTTTTTGTGAAAACCCTAAGGAAGAAGTCTCCCCTTGTGCACATAAGAGTGTGTAGGGAGAGAATGAGAGGATTTTCAAAACTTAAAAATCCCTTTAGGTGTGCGCACAATTGGAGGAAATAAAAGAGTTGTTGCAATTCAAAATTGCCAACAACCTTCCATTTGAATCCTTATGAGACTAGGTCCTTATCTTATTAAGATTCTGACCTAATGGTCATCACATGACCATTCAAACTGTGCGCCCCATTCAGTCCCAAAATGAGTCCAAATACGTTGAGTAGTTGCATTCAAATTTGAACCAACTCACTTATTGACTCTCTCAACCAACCAAATCTGAATTGGAGCACATTTAGCGGACAAGATGACACTCATCACCAACCAAAGTGGCACACCATATCCCTTTTGGATGAGATCAAATATCTTCTCTTGATGCAGGGGATTTGTTCCAACAATATCTCATCTTATCCTTTTGTTATAAAATAACTTTTCATAGCCAATTCAAATTCGAATTCAAACACTTGAATTCAAACGTTCAAACATTTAAATTCAAAATTCAAATTTATAATTCAAATTTTAAATTAAAAATTTAAATTTCAAAATCCAATTTCAAAATTCAAATTAAAATTTCAAATTTCAAATTTAAAATTCGAATTTCAAAATTCAAAATTCAAATAAGTGATAATTAATTTAACTAATTAAATTAATTAGTAAAGTCTTGGACCATCCAAGCCCATTACATGATCCATGCGCCCTCTTCCCTTTAGGTGGGCTTCCAAATAAATTCTTGAACTAACAACCATTATTAGGCCCAATACCTTTAAAGCTAGTTCATCATTACTACAAGGTGTTAGTGTGTGACCCATTAGGTGCAACATAGCCTTTGACATAAATGGGCTCGGGCCCAACAAGCCCACAATCCATTTAATGACAAAATAGAGCACTAGCAATGCTTTGTTGCCCCAGAGCTAGTAAGATTAATGACTTGATCATCCTATTGCACATATTTGGTTACCGTATGTGTTTCCCTTCGTCTCGGTTATCTTCCCATTAACCTAGGATAAGGAAATGTATCAACCTTTGTGGTTTAGTGTAAGCTTTATTCGAAATAGGGAATCTTCAATTTACTGACTCTAAAGGCAGATCATCTCATGATCTCTTTTACTATGCATAGGTTCCCGAGTCCCTGTAAGTGTCATCCCGATTTCTCCGATTTACAGATAACTTAATCTCTCACAGAGATTTGACGGATTCCTTCAGCTTATCACCCTAGCCCTGTGCTCTTTCAGGACAAGCCCAACATTATATCTATGAGTCTCCATGTTTCTGGCAGACGAGTTATACAATTAAAGCATGTCTTCTAGAACACAGTCTAGGTAATAACTTCTGGTCTAAGGAAAGACATACCCAAATATAAAGAGATTCTTCTAATGATACTATCTGTGAGATTTCCTCATAGAGTCTCTTTGTGGGTCTGTTCAGTGCGAGCTATACTCTTATAGGTCCACCCACGACTTTAGCTAAGACATCTCTATATCTGTAGCACATGAGGTTTTTACCTTGTATCCATATACAAGTAGATAAGTCATGCTAGTCTTACTCGAGATCACTAATCCCCATTCTCAGTGTCTCTAGACTAGGAACATAAAATTGGGAATAAACGTGCTGTATCCATGAATCCTCAAGATCGTGATTTCATCATAGATACTCAAGAGATACCTGTTCTATTCCAAGGGGTTTATCCAGTTTGTTCATAAAATATTACCAATAATATCGAGACATAATATGAAACTGGATAAAGAGTGTTTTTATTCATTTGCGACAAAAAGTTCTACATCTAGTGTCCTTTATTTAATCAAAAGATTGTCTCTAGGACACCCATATATAACAAGCTCCCACTTGGCCTAGAGCCAATCAGACCTAAGTCTTATACCCAAAGCTTCATAATGACTATCATGTTTTCTATGAGAAACAACCTTTGTTAGAGAATCGGCCAGGTTATCATCTGCGGGAACATAATACATCTTTACATCATTCCTATCAATGATATCTCTAATCAGGTGATATCTGCGGAGCACGTGTTTAGATCTTTGATGAGACCTAGGTTACTTTGACTGCGTAATGGCTCCTGTGTTGTCGCAAAGCAACTATATGGGCTCATCCACGCTTGGAACCACCCTTAGTTCAGTTATGAACTTCTTGATCCACACGGCTTCCTTAGCCACTTCTGAAGCAGCTATGTATTCAGCTTCTGTCATTGAATCTGCTGTTGTCTCCTGCTTGGAACTCTTCCAAGACACTGCCCCAACATTTAAGGTGAATATGAATTCTGACTGTGACTTGCAGTCATCCTTGTCACTCTGAAAGCTGGCATCAGTGAACCCTTCACTGTTAACACATTAACCCCACCATAGACCAGAAATGCATCCTTAGTTCTTCTTAAGTATTTAAGGATGGTTTTGACTACCGTCCAGTGACCCTCTCCAGGGTCAGACTGGTATCTGCTCGTAATGCTCAAAGCATATGAGACACCTGGTCTCGTACATATCATGGCATACATGATGGATCCAATAGCCGAAGCGTATGGAATTCCACTCATGCGATCCTTCTCAGGCTGTGACTTAGGACACATAGCCCTTGATAGGTGTACCCCATGACTGACAGGAAGAAAACCCCTTTTCGACCCTTCCATGCTAAACCTCTTTAGCATCTTGTCAACATACGTGGATTGATATAAACCTAGCAGCCTCTTGGATCTATCTCTATAGATCTTTATAACAAGTATAAAGGCCGCTTCTCCCAAATCCTTCATGGTGAAGTTTTCTGAAAGCCACTATTTCATTATTTTTAATGTGGGGATGTCATTTCCTATTAGCAATATGTCATTTACTTAAAGTACCAGGAAGACGACATTACCCCCACTAACCTTCCTGTAAACACAAGGTTCATCCTCGTTCTTGACAAACCCGTTACTCTTAACGACTTCATCAAAACGTATATTCCAACTCCTTGATGCTTGCTTTAGCCCATATATCGACCTTTGTAGTTTGCATACCATATGCTCCTGATCTTTGATTTCAAAGCCTTCAGGTTGTGTCATGTACACTTCCTCCTTCAAGAACCCATTCAAGAAGGCGGTCTTCACATCTATTTGCCAAATTTCATAGTCGTGGTATGTTGCTATTGCTAGCATGATCCTAATAGATTTGATCATGGCAACACATGAGAAAGTCTCATCATAGTCAACTCCTTGTCTTTGACAATACCCTTTCGCCACCAACCTAACTTTGTAGGTCTGAACGATGCCATCTGCATCAGTCTTTCTTTTAAAGACCCATTTGTTACCGATAAGAACTATTCCTTGCGGTTTAGGAACCAAGGTCCATACCTTGTTTTGATATATCGAATCCATTTCAGATTCCATGGCTTCAAGCCATCTAGAGGAGTCAACATCCTTTGACTGCCTTTTCGTATTTACTTGGTTCATCATCCTCAACAGTTTGCTGATTTTCAATCACAAACTCATACCTCTTAGGTGGATGGATAACCTTCGTAGCCTACGAAGTTGTGTGTTTACTTCTCCATTGGAGAACGTTGCCTGCGGAGCAGACTCGGGTTCCTCAATCTGTTCTTGTGGTTCTTGAACTTCTTCAAGATCAATCTTACTCCCACTGCCTCCTTGAGAGATCAAATCCTTCTCAAGAAACTCAGCATTCTTTGCCACAAACACCTTGTGATCATCCATGGGGTAGAAGTAGTATCCCTTAGTACCTTTGGGATACCCCACAAATAGACATTTAGTACTCTTAGCACTAAGCTTGTCTGATGTCAACGCTTTGACATAAGCTGGCGATCCCCATACCCTGAGGTAACTCAGGTTGGGTCTCTTACCATTCCATATCTCATATGGTGTGGTCTGAACAGATTTAGATGGTACCTTATTTAGAAGGTATGTCGCTGTGTCTAAGGCATATCCCAAAAATGATTTTGGAAGTTGAGTCTCACTCATCATAGACCTAACCATGTCTAACAAGGTCCTGTTTCTCCTTGTGGAGACACCGTTTTGCTGTGTGTGTAAGGAGCGGTAAATCGTGAGAAAATTCCATTTTCTCTCAGATAATCCTGAAACTCATGGTTCAGATATTCACCACCTCGATTTAATCGTAATTTCTTAATCATCTTGCCATGCTGTTTCTCTACCTCATTCCTAAACTCCTTGAACTTTTCAAAGGCTTCAGATTTATATCTCATTAGGTACACGTACCCAAATCTCGATTTGTCATATGTAAAGGTAATGAAATAGGAGTATCCTCCTCTAGCCTCAATAGACATCGGGCCACATACATCAGTATGAATGAGTTCTAATAACTCACTAGCCCTATGACTCTCAAGCCCTTTGGGCTTTTGACGAATCATTTTCCCAGCTAGACAAGATTCACATTGTCCATAGGATTCCAAATCCTTGTTTCATTTATGTGCCTTAGTCTACTGTGCCAAAGATAAGATTGATTATCCGTCCTAGGTCGTTTCACATCTACATTGAGCACTTCAGTTCCCATTTCCAGAACATATAATCCATTTATTAAAAAAGCAGTACCATAAACCATATCATTCAAAATGATAGAAAATGTACCATTCCTAATACTGAAAGTATAACCATCTTGTTCTAAACAAGAAATAGAAATAATGTTTCGAGAAATATTTGGAACATAAAGACAATTATTCAAATGCATCAAAAGGCCCGTAGGAAAAATAAGGTCGACATCTCCAACTGAATGAGTAGCAACCCTTGCTCCATTACCAACGCGGAGATCTACCTCATTTCTTTCCAATCTCCTTGGGCTCCTAAGCACCTGCAACATATTGCAGATATGAGAACCACAATCGGTATCCAATACCCATGAGGTCATATTAGCACAAGAATAACTTATCTCAATCATGAAAATACCTGAGGCAGAAGCATCACCATGCTTCTTGTCCTTCACATTATTTAGGTAGTCTGGACAATTCCTCTTCCAATGGTCTTTCTTGCCACAACGGAAGCACTCAGCATCGCCCTTGTCCTTGGATGCCTTCTTACCCTTCTTTTTGCCTTTCTTCTTCTTGGATTTTCCTTTGAGCTTAAGGGAGTCACCTTTAGCAGGCTCCTTACCCTTTCCCTTGGTCTTGCTAGGCCCACCAATCAGAAGAGCCTGTGTCCTATCCTTCTTGATAGACACTTCAGCAGTTGTTAACGTACTTAACAACTCAGGCAAGCTCACTTGCATCCCATGCATGTTGTAATTCATTGTGAATTGACTGAAGGAAGGTGGAAGTAAGGTGAGGACTAAGTCATTACTTAGCTCGGCGTCCATGATGAAGCCTAGGTTTCCTAGCTTCTCAATAAGTCCGATCATCTTAAGAACATGACTGCCCACAGATATGCTCTCAGACATCCTACAAGAGAACAATTCTCTAGAGGCCTCATACCTCTCATGTCCGCCTTTAATATCATACAACTCTTTGAGATGCATGATAATAAAAGGAGCATCCATATGCTCATGCTGCTTTTGCAGTTCAGGCGACATGGATGCCAACATGATGCAGACTGCCATCACATTGTCATCCATGTGCTGTTGGTGGGCCACGAAATCAAATTCCGTGAACCCTTCTTCCCCTTCCCTAGGAGCTACGGGTAATGAAGCATCTATAACGTAAGCAATCTTTTCGGCCCTAAGAACAATTCTTAAGTTCCGATACCAGTCCATAAAGTTTGAACCGGTCAGTTTATTCGTATCGAGTATTGAACGCAGTGACAGTGGAATAGTCATACTAAAAACTGAAAAAGATGTAAAGACGATTTAATTAATATATAGACATGTAGTTAAAAACAAATTATTAAAGACTTTAAATAATTTGCCCCTCCCACTGTTTTATCTAAGTCAATGACCCTTACTATTTGACTTAGGGTTAATCTACTTTTAGATTTTGCCTTAGTGGATTAAGAGTGTGATTATTTATTTTAATCTCCGTCTGAGACCGTAAGATTAATTTAAATAATGGGTTGATCCTTATCAACAGTATCTCATACCCTCTCTTAACATTAGGTTGACAACTCCTTGTCACTTAGTGGTGCATCTCATTCAACCAACCTAGCACCATTACCCTAAGCACATAAGCCTGGCTGAGCCTACAACTTATGCCTCAGTTAAGCATTAACCAGCACCCCAAGTGTCTCACACTTCTAACACTACTCCAGCTCAACGAAATAGTGGGTCCCAACTGAGTTGTGGAGCATCACTACGTAGAGGAGGTTTGAGTAGTATTGGTGGTGGGAGGTAATCATACGCTTAATAATTTATTCCTTTTAAGGGTTCCTTTTATTTATGGTTTATTAAGTCTCATCAAACGCGTGTTATATGTTATCATGCTAGTCGTAACCTATGTCAAACATCTATCGGTTTACACTAGTCGCAATTGGACGAACATAATAAAGCATACAAACGCGGTTTATCCAATTCATGCATACTAGACGTTCTAAGCAAACAAGAAAATAAACATTTTATTTGAGACAGTCATGGTGCTCGCGCATTTGTCCATCTTGCTTATCAAGCAACGACTGCTTGTCGTCTATATGCCACTAGCCTAATTCTCTAATTACAAATAATTAAAGAAACTCCAAAACATCTTTGAAGGGACAAATTAAAAATTACAAAATTTGAAATTCAAATTACAACTCTAAATTTAAACTAGATCAAATTACACATTAATTTAAAATTTGAAATTCAAATCGGGCACCATGACCATCCCCTTCCTTTTTGCACCTGAAAGACTCAACAACTTGCAAGCACAAAACATCATATTATCTCATAACATGTTTTCACATATATCTTGATATTTAACAACTAAACATCAAAATAAAAATAAAAATTCAAAATTTTCCAATTTTCTCCAAATGGTCGAATTTTGCATCTTTATGCATAATTCAAATCTTTCTCAAAGAATACCAAAATTGAACCATTAATTTCAACCATAACTCATATGGCCGAACCATACATCATCATGTACAAAAAAATTTATCAAAAATTTTATGCTATGTTCATGAACAATTCATCTAACAAACAACACAAAATCATTAAGATCAAAATGAACAAAATCAAGAACCCTAATTTTATTCATTTTGTCGAGATATGCCATGAACACTTCATGAATTTTAAAAAATAAAATCATGGAGAAAATAATGCATTTGAATATTCACTTCATGGCCAAATCATATTCCTTTCTAAAAGATGTTTATTTTGTAAACTTTCATAAAGAATCAAAATAAACAAAACCATGAGTGCATGTAGATATATGAACACCATAATCATATTAAACATGTTCATAAAAAGACAATCGACATGCAAAGAATTAATCTTTAATAACTTTAAAGAACTTTTGACCGTGAAAAACATTTTTTCACAAACAAAGTACCATCACCCGCCGATGGTAAAGCAACCGGGCTCTGATACCACTTGAAAATAAACTGGCCTTGAAGGTCGAAGCATGTGAGAGGGAAAAACAAAAATTTTTCCTTGTGGAAACACACATGCATACAATTCTTCATGCTTTAGGATAGCATGATGTTACCTTGTTTATGATCCGATCACCAGGTAGATCAGTGTCAGGTTTGAACGGTTCAAACCCTCTAACGTTGATCCACACCACCCACGTCAAGATGCAAGAACTCCTTCTTGAAAGCCACCAGATGACCACCACAGAGAGTCTTGCTATGCGCTCAGTAGGTGAAGATGGAGGCTAGATTTTTGTGTTTAGAAGAGTGAAGTCTTAAGCATGAAAACTTCACAAGAGTGGTGCAAGGAGTGAGTAGAACCGACTAGGTTTTTGTGAAAACCCTAAGGAAGAAGTCTCCCCTTGTGCGCATAAGAGTGTGTAGGGAGAGAATGAGAGGATTTTCAAAACTTAAAAATCCCTTTAGGTGTGCGCACACTTGGAGGAAATAAAGGAGTTGTTGCAATTCAAAATTGCCAACAACCTTCCCTTTGAATCCTTATTAGATTAGGTCATTATCTTATTAAGATTCTGACCTAATGGTCATCACATGACCATTCAAACTGTGCGCCCCATTCAGTCCCAAAAGGAGTCCAGATACGTTGAGTAGTTGTATTCGAATTTGAACTAACTCACTCACTGATTCTCTCAACCAACCAAATCTGAATTGGAGCACATTTAGTTGACAAGATGACACTCATCACCAACCAAAGTGGCGCACTATATCCCTTTTGGATGAGATCAAATATCTTCTCTTGATGCAGGGGATTTGTTCCAACAAGATCTCATCTTATCCTTTTGTTATGAAACAACTTTTTATAGCCAATTCAAATTTGAATTCAAACACTTGAATTCAAACGTTCAAACATTTAAATTCAAAATTCAAATATATAATTCAAATCTCAAATTCAAAACTCAAATTTCAAAATCCAATTTCAAATTTCAAATTTCAAATTCAAAATTCGAATTTCAAATTTCAAATTCAAATTTCAAAATTCAAAATTCAAATTCAAAATTCAAAATTCAAATGTTTGATAATTAATCTAACTAATTTAATTAATTAGTAATGTCTTGGACCATCTAAGCTCATTACATGATCCATGCGCCCTCTTCCCTTTAGGTGGGCTTCCAAACAGCTTCTTGGGCTAACAACCATTATTAGGCCCAATACCTTTAAAGCTAGTTCATCATAACTACAAGGTGTTAGTGTGTGACCCATTAGGTCCAACATAGCCTCTGACATAAATGGGCTCGGGCCCAACAAGCCCACAATCCATTTAATGACAATACAGAGCACTAGCAATGCTTTGTTGCCCCAGAGCTAGTCATATTAATGACTTGATCATCCTATTACACATATTTGGTTACCGTATGTATTTTCCTTCGTCTCGATTATCTTCCCATTAATCTAGGGTAAGGAAATGTATCAACCTTTGCGGTTTAGGGTAAGCTTTATTCGAAATAGGGAATCTTCAATTTACTGACTCTAAAGGCAGATCATCTCATGATCTCTTTTACTATGCATAGATTCCCGAGTCCCTGTAAATGTCATCCCGATTTCTCCGGTTTACAGATAACCTAATCTCTCATAGAGATTTGACGAATTCCTTCAGCTTATCACCCTAGCCCTGTACTCTTTCAGGACAAGCCCAACAGTATACCTATGAGTCTCCATGTTTTAGGCAGACGAGGTATACAATCAAAACATGCCTTCTAGAACACAGTCTAAGTAATAACTTCTGGTCTAAGGAACGACATACCCAAATATAAAGAGATTACTCTAATGATACTATCTGTGAGATTTTCTCATAGAGTCTCTTTGTGGGTGTGTTCAGTGTGAGCTATACTCTTATAGGTCCACCCACGACTTTAGCTAAGACATCTCTATATCTGTAGCACATGAGGTCTTTACCTTGCATCCATATACAAGTAGATAAGTCGTGCTAGTCTTACCCGAGATCACTGATCCCCATTCTCAGTGTCTCTAGACTAGGAACATAAAATTAAGAATAAACGTGCGGTATCCTTGAATCCTCATGATCGTGATCTCATCACATATACTCAAGAGATACATGTTCTATTCCAAGGGGTTTATCCAGTTCGTTCATATAATATTAACAATAATATCGAGACATAATATGAAACTGGATAAAGAGTGCTTTTATTCATTTGCGACAAAAAGTTCTACATCTAGTGTCCTTTATTTAATCAAAAGATTGTCTCTAGGACACCCATATACTAACACTTGAGTGGGTAAGTTGGTTTTTTCGTTTCATTTTATTTTCTTCAATATTTTGGATCATTATTAGAGACTTAATTCATGAAAGTTGAAGCTCAAGATCAGAAGATCCTTACTCCTTAGTGAAACAATTCCAAATCGCTTCAAGAAACTCCTATCAAACACGAAATATGTGATGCACAAGCTGAGAGCAAGATTAACACCTCAATAACTAGCCAATGGTGCAATTACATGAAGGGCGTCGCAACTCAATCTACGATTCTAGCGCACCATAGAGCATATCAGCCATTACAGAAGGAAGCGGTGACACGAACCCCATAGTCGGTTCCCCATTCATTGTAAATAGCAAAGCCTTTTGAAGAAGTACTTACTCTATTTATATACATTTAAGCTTATTTATGCCATTCAGTAGCTTTAGTAAGCTTATTTACCTCAATAACTAATTATTTGATGAAGTCCTATTAGTTAATGACTTGGATTCTCATAACCACCTTTCCTAACACTTATTCTTTTCCCCTTAACCAAACCACTTAAGTTTTCGGCTGGCCAAACAATAAACCATGGGAACTTCTTCAAAGTTTTAGCTAGATTATCATTTTTAACAAAGACGATGACAATTTAGAAATTCCTTGGTGTGGCACCTTCTTAACTACATCCTTAGCTACATCTGTGTGCGTTGAAGTGAGTTATGTGCTTCTTTTTTAAGTTTTACAATCCATAATTCATAAAAGATTTCATAAGAAACTAAAAAGTTAATACATGACAGCTTTATGCCTAACACTTTACTATTATTATTATTATTATGAAAAGATGGCTTGCGACATAAGTCAATCTCAAATCTAATACGATATTAATTTTTTTTTCTTTTATGTTCAATTGATATAATTTTATTAATAATTAAAAAATTGTTATATTATTTAAATTTTATTTCTACTTTTTACCATTTTGTAAAGAAAATAATGAAATTAAATATATTGTTTTAATCTCTTTCTATACAAAATATTAAAATTATGAAATATAATAAATATAAGGTGCCTTTTTATAATTTTTAATAAAAATATATTAATTAAAACACCCTCTCAAATAGAGTTTTGATCTCTACCAGCTTTAACACCCTATTAATGTTGGTGAGTGGTTTTCTTATTGAGTCCACTATTTTCTCCAAAACAAATGATCTTAAGTATGATCTTAATTTTTTGTGTTTTGCATATTGTTTTCTTCTTCTTCTTTTTTATTTTAACAAAAACTGTAAATCACACAAATGAGTTTTGCTCCTCATCTTCCTTAGAGTAAATAATAGCAAAAGGTTACAATCACTGAACTTTTTTTTTTTTTTTGGTTATATGTTTTGTATTGTTTTAAGTTTTTTAAAATTGAAGGCGAAAAAAATAATAAAGAAAATGATTAGATAAAATGTCGTGCTGATACACTCTTTTATGATAAAACAAAATACCAATCAAGAAGTAAATATTAAGAGCAATTTTATACTTTTACAAGAGTTACTATCACGTCCTATATATGATTATTTTCCTGACCAAACACCATCTCTATAAATGTGGTGATTAAAAAAAAATACTTACAGTATAAGAAAATTCATTAGTCTTTTTGTTATGTCATCCATCATGTTCTTGTACATACTGTTGTTGTTGTTGTTGTTGAAGGCTGACTAATTTGAAGTATGCTCCACTTGTGTTCTCTATAAGACTTGAATGAGTCCCTTGCTCAATTATCTTCCCATCCTGTAAAACTGATATTTGGTCTGCATTTCTTATTGTGGATAGCCTATGTGCAACCATAATTGTTGTTCTGTTCTGCATCAATTTGTCTAAAGCTTGTTGTACCACACGTTCTGACTCCACATCCAGTGCACTAGTGGCTTCATCTAGTAGCAAGATTTCAGGGTTTTTCAAAACAGCTCTGGCAATAGCTACCCTTTGTCTCTGGCCACCGGATAGTTGAACTCCTCTCTCACCAACTTTGGTGTTGTAGCCCTCAGGAAGACCACTGATAAAATTATGAGCATTGGCAAGTTTAGCTGCTTCAGTTACTTCTGATTCAGAGGCTCCTTCCTTCCCGTATAGAATATTTTCATAAATTGATGTTGCAAAAAGAGCTTGTTCTTGTTGCACAAGACCAATATGCTTCCTAAGGGATTTCAAATTGAGTTTCTTGATGTCTTTTCCTGTATGAATTTGATGAATCACTATTAGAACAATGTTTTCACATTTATGATAACTAGCACATTGACATTACTTACACTTTTATGCAATGAGTCTTTTCTATAATGATTGACTTATGTGATTGGCCTTAGGTATTATGCTTCTTGAAAAATTTATCCTATATTGCTCTTCTCCTTTTGTACTAAAAATGGAATAAGAGCAATTAAAGTATAAGTTTTTCAAACATCTTACCATCAATCATCACCTTCCCAGATGTTGGATCATAAAATCTGAGTATAAGGGAGATGACAGAGCTTTTACCAGAACCACTATGCCCCACCAAAGCAATGCTCTTTCCTGAGGGCACTGTTAGATTGAAATCATTAAAAATAACCACCTCTGGCCTTGAAGGGTAGCTGAAATGGATTCTTTTTAGATCAATTGTTCCTTCAACTATCTCCAACTCTTCTCCAACATCACCTATTATTCCTGTCCTTCTATCCATCACTTCAAAAACTGATGCAACCATTTGATTCCCTTTCAAAAGGTCTGGTGCTAGTGCCAAAGTCTCCCCCATAGCAAGTGCTGTTACGATCAAAACCATAAATGACTTCATAATTGATTTGAAACTAGCAAGCTCCTTTTGCATCAAGACAGATCCGTACCTGCATAATGTGTATAAGTCTCAGCACAAAGGAAAATTCCCAATTGGTGAGACATTTGTCCTATGACTTAAAACAACCTCTCCCTATTAAACCTCGACTAGCGAGGATAGAGGTGAGCTCAATCCTTATACGCAGCCTTATCCTTGCAGATTTGCAAATAGGCTATTTTCCATATTTAAACTCATAACCTTGCAGTCATAAAGGAGCAACTTTACCTCTGCTCTAGGCTCGCCCTCTAATTTGTCCTATGGCATAGTAAACAAAAAATGAAGCTAGAGCATATACCATAAGGCAAGGCCATAAGATGAGAAAATAAAGAACTGGGAAATGCCATAGAATATGCCAGCAATTTGGCCCCGTCTGAATGAATGCTTGGAAGGTTCAACAAGCTCATCAGCATAAAGTTCAAGGATCTTTTCTTCGGAACAAAATGCTGCAACAGTGCGTATATTACTCACTGCCTCCGCAGCCAACATGTTGGCTTTTAGATATGCTTTACTTAGGTTGCCACCAAAGCCTTGCATAAAAAGTTTCTGAAATGATAGTAGCAAGTTATAAGAAACAAAACAAATGTACTATTTCATAATGTTGAATTATAGACCAAGAGGAAACCTCGCTAATGTGACCACTAATGATCAAAGGATATGTGGCCAAAACAACAAGTGTTATCCTCCAGTTCAAAATGAAGGCAATGATGAATGATGAAACAACCAGACCAACATTTTGTAAGAGAATGGTAGAACGATCAACAACTATAGTTCTTAATAAAGTTGCATCAGTCTCTAAACGTGATGAAAGCATAGAACTTGTGTTGCTCGTCTCATCAAACCAGCCAATTTCATTCTTCAAAATAGCTGCAAGCAAAATAATGAAGGATGTTAGGTGAAAGAAAAATCATCAAGTTTTAACGTATATAGATATGTTATTTTCCAGCATTGTATATTTTAGAATCAATAGGACAATATTAATGTTTTGAACACTTAAAAATACAAATAATGCATATTTATAACAAAATTCATCAGATGAAGAGTGAATCATCAATGTTGAATCACTTGACCGTCATTCAACAGAATGGAAGTTCCTTTGATATTTAAATGCTATCAAAAATCAATAGGAAGATTAAAATGAAACATCTCATAAGAAGACAAGAACATAAGTAGTGGGTAAAGTATGAACCAGTTGATCACAATTACCAGAAAACATAATTTCTCTCACACGAAGGGTAAGTCTCTCGCCCATGATTCCAAAAGAAAGATGTTCAATGGAATAGACAGTGACAGCTACAACTGCTGCTCCACAGAAGAGGAAAGCGATTTTTTTAACTTCATGACGTGTTATATCCCAGTCCATGTAATATGCTACAAGACAGTGAGTGATTCCGAGAGCAAAAAGTGGCATCAGAGCTCCAGCAACAAATGCACACAAGGTTCCAAAAACCCCATAAAACCAATCAGGACCAATCATTGAATATAGTCTTCTTGCTGAGACATGTCTTGACTTTCCAACACTTTCTACTTCATCAGCATAAGAATGGCCAATGGATTCTTTATCTGAACGAAAACTAGCCCCGAAGCTTGTTGTACAGGATAATTCTCTTGACTGCATTATGCTACAATCAAAATAAACATATAAACGTAAGTACAATGCTAATGGACATGTTATCCAAGTAGCATATGTAAAAGGTGACAGAAAGGATTGTCTATGAACTCATTCAATTCTCTATTTTAACTGCATTGAGAAGCTTGAATTTCCCATGTCATATTTTTTTCATTACAGTCACTTGACTAAGCACAAAAATGATATAAATAAATATCAAATTTTGCAATAAATCTCTTTAACAAATGGATGTAATGTAAGTACCATATCTTGATAAGTTATCTCAATTCTATTAATTGCAATTAAGGATGAGAATGAAGTACCTTGATGACTGTTCCAAGCAAGGATCCTTAGAAGGGTGTCCTTGCGAAGAGGCTACCTCCTGGATTTGAACAAGAGATGCATATACATTATTTGGGTTGGAAATGAGCACCTCATGGTTGCCAATTTCCACGACCCTCCCTTCCTGAACAACAGCAATCATATCTGCATTCCTAATGGTAGAAAGTCTGTGTGCCACTATCACAGTTGTTCTACCAACCATGACACGATCAAGTGCCTCTTGTACACTCTTCTCGGACTCTGAATCTAGTGCACTGGTTGCTTCGTCCAACAAAAGTATTGATGGATTCTTAACTATAGCACGAGATATTGCAATTCTTTGCTTCTGTCCCCCTGATAATTGTATCCCTCTCTCACCAACCTGCAAAAGAAAGTTAATATCCGTTCCTGAAGAAAAAACATCCATCATATTTTACTTGAGTTATAAAAAACACTTTCCAACCCTTGTTTAACAAATCATGCAATTGACATACCTATCACCCACAATATAGTGTTCCGATAAAGGGCAAACTCCCGTGCACAAGGCTTCCCCACTTGCAAGAATAGATGTGATGGTCGATTGTATACAACCTTACCCTTACTTTTTCACAAAGAAGTTGTTTTCAATGATTGAACCCGACCTTCCGGTCGGTCACAAGAGCAACCTTACCATTGCTCCAAGGCTCAGCATCACAATATGGTGTTGCAATGTTTTTTTTTCTTTACGCAGTGAAAATTTCCTAGGAACCATTGCTACCGATTGCAATTTCCTAAAGTAGATAACTATACATATTTACCTTCACTTATTTATCCGCAGTTGCAATTATTGTGATACAAATTTCAACCATTTATGATACCAGTATGATTATCATTTCGGAATTTCCTTTTTCCATCTTCCTTCTAGGATAAAACAATTGCATAGACAAGGAGCAAGAATAAATTTGTTGGAAACATGACCACATGATTATGAAATCTTTGGAAGTTGGTACATGTTAAAATGGTGAAGATGAATTTTTACCTGAGTATCTAATCCATCAGGAAGATTGTTAATGAAAGATTGAGCATCAGAAAGCTGCATAGCATGATTTAGTTCTTCAAGAGTAGCGTCAGCTTTTCCATACAATATGTTCTCCCTAATGCTTGTAGCAAAAAGTGCAGGTTCTTGATTAACTAGCCCAATTTGGTGTCTAAGCCATTTGAGATCAAGTTCCTTTATATTATTCCCATCTAATAGTATTTGACCAGAAAGTGGTTCATAGAAGCGCTCAATCAATGATATAACGGTGCTCTTTCCAGAACCACTTCCTCCCACAAGAGCTAAAATTTTCCCTGAAGGAATATCAAGACAAAGGTTGTCGAAGACAACTACTTCAGGACGAGATGGGTAACTGAAATAGACATCATTAAATTGGATGTGACCCTCCAATGTGTTCAATGTTTTACCAATTTCTGAGCTTATTTTGTTCACTGTGTCCCTCTCTATCATTTCAAAAATGGGATA
The DNA here is from genome assembly GCA_032173675.1 of Gastrolobium villosum. NCBI lineage: Eukaryota > Viridiplantae > Streptophyta > Magnoliopsida > Fabales > Fabaceae > Gastrolobium > Gastrolobium villosum. The sequence continues at coordinate 18,250 of JAVKPL010010993.1, read as the reverse complement.
TGATGCTGCCTTTGCTCGTATAAACGCAGAAATATCTGGTGCTGCCTGTCCAAGTGACCTGAGAAGCAAATAGAAAAATGATCTCAAGTATATGATACTCATTAGCTTGCTTTTGAATAACTTTCTTGATTTTGGTGAACAGCTTAGATTATCTATTTTAAGGCATCTTCTAGTTATCCTTATCTCACCTAAAATAATTTATAGCTGCAAATAACTCACATTTTAACCATACCAAACACAATAAAAACCTATTCATGCCTTGGTTTCTACCATTAATATAAAAAGATGTGACCTCTAATTACATCCTTTTACTTTTTGGGGTGCATTCTGCATCCATTACTTATTTACCATATGTTATGTTATCACAAGAATAATGCAATTAACTAATTTTTTGTATGGTTTACTTAATAATAAATTTTACAAAAGAAAAGACCCATTCATTTGAATGACCATTGCTAAAACGTTGCAGTGTATTCTGGAAAATGTAATTGTTGAACTTCCATTTGGAGTACATCAATTGTTAAGTCAAAATTAAAAATTGCAAATCATTCAATCATGAGGACCAATCTATTTTAATGTATTATCTACTTTCTCAGTATGCATTAGATAAACACAATGAAATAGCATGGGACCAATATATAACAAAAGGTAACAAATGCTTACAGGCCAGAGATCACAACATTGAGCATGGTAGTGAAAGCCTCGCCCCCATTGGCAATATTTTTGTGAACAACAATGCTATTGAACCAAACAAGCAAAGCCCATGATAGAAAAAGGACACAATGCATAGAGCCAAGTCCCAAACCCTTTGCCAAACCTGCTTTTCGACCATTTCTATATGTGTTCATCAGAGCCTCTTTGTATAATCTCACTGCTCTTTCTTCTCCTGCAAATGCCTGTACCGTTCTGACGTTGCCTAACACCTTAAATCCACAAAGAGTACAATATAGTCACTTCACAATCACATTATAGTCATTGAATGACATATAGTAATGGGTCATATATGAATGAACTTTGGTCATACTAGTGAAGCAACTAAAAATTACTCAATTTTTGTTTGTAGGATAATTGTTTTCCCCTACCATCGATTTTAATACAGTATTTTCTTTTTATTTTTTATTTTTTTAATAGATGTGAGTTTTTTATTTTTTAATAGATGTGAGTCTCACACAAAATATATTTATGGTATGAAATTTTTTTCTCCGACTGCATAAAAAAAATTAAAACCTTTGTCAATTTGTCAAATGTGAAGTGTTACATAAATCTAATATAAAATCATTAAAATCTAGTTAATAACTTGAGTGTGTAGCAAGATGGTTGTTTAATATGACTAAATGATGATAAGGGGGAGTTTGGTAGTGAAGAATTTTTTTTTTAATCCGGGAATCTCAATTTTCAGAAATATGATGAAAATATTCAGTTTACGATAATATCCAAAACTTAAAAATTTAGAAAAATTCAATTTTCCGAGAATCATATAAAATACCGGCTACCAAACGCCCCTAAGTGTAATTATTTTTTCACTGCTTCTCACTATTCTAATAAATATTCGGACTGTAGAATTTTTTAGTATATATATATATATATATATATATATATATATATATATATATATATATATATATATATATATATATATATATATATATATATATATATATATATATATATATATATATATAGAGATATTCTTACCACCAAAATTTTCTACTATTAACTCACTACCTATCTAATCACCATTGGATCAACATTTTCTCTCTTTTCAAAAACTTTTTAACATTCTCTCTCTTTGATCCAATGGTGATTAAATAGGTAATAAGTTAGTAATAGAAAATTTTGTTAAAAATTATATATATATATATATATATATATATATATATATATATATATATATATATATATATATATGGGAAAAACATTTTTCATAACAGTTGGAGATAAACTTGTAGAAAGAGTCGTTTTGATTAATGAAGGGTGTTTATGTAATTTTAGGTGAATTAAAGAAGGGTATTTTTGTAATTTTATTTATTTTTATATCATATACATTTTATTGAAATATCCTTCATTAAATCATCTAAAATTACATAAACACCCTTTAATCAAAACGACGTAGTTTTGGGGCTACCAGATAAACTTATCTCAAGCTGCTTGACCCCTATATATATATATATATATATATTAGAAAAATCTAATATAAAATTATTAAGATAATCTTCCAATAACAGTTGAAGCTTGTAGAAAGAGATGATGTTTATTATAAAGATGGGAAAACATTTTTTCATGTTACATGAGAATTCAACTCTCATGTTAGTGACCTTTTGATTTGCGTGCAAATTTTTTTTTTTCTATTTTTAATAAATATAGTAGTAAAAATTTGAATTCTCAGTGAGAATATCCATGTAAAGATATAGCATAACAGATAATTTTACCTCTTCAGCGATTTCACCAGCCCTGACATAGGCTTTCCGAACTTTTGCCACCAGCCCAAACGTCACGTATGCATAAAGACCTCCAGCAAGGTCAATCAAGGGTACAATTGCAAGTGTCACTAAACTGATCTGCCACACTCTCACAAAGCCAATGATAAAGCCCGCTATAAATCGGCTTATGTAGTGCATGAAGTTCCCTACCTGTAAACCCCATCAATTATCAAGTTTGATATATCTTTTACTCAACCATTATTAATGAGAAAAGTTATTACCATGCTTCGCTGTGACAAATTCATTTCTTTTGCACATTACCTCTAGTTTAAAGGATTTTAGCGAAATTCGAAGACATATGAGCTTTGCATTTTTTTTAAGTCAAAATAAAAAACAAAGTTAAAAGTTATTTAATTATATAAAATTTTTAAATTATAAATTAAAAAAAAAAACAAGTTAAAAAAAGTATTTGATAAAGTTACTTATAATTTTTTCTGAAAAAAGAAGTGTACAATCTTAAAAAAAAAGTTTTCCTTGGAAGTTTCTAACTTTTTATTTTATTTATTTATTATGAAACAAATTCTTTTAATTTTAACAAAAATATGTTTGACTTTGATTCTTCTTGTAAGGAGAAGAGAAACTAAAAGAAAGACTCGCAAAACGGATACATAGAGTCTTTTAGGATTACTCGGTTACAAACATATATTGTTTTTGGGTTTTCAACATTACATATATTTGAAAAGAGTTTTAAATTATTTCTTCCTTTGTTTTAAAATAATTGTTATTTGATGTTTTAAACAAAAATTAAAAATTCATTAAATACTTTTAATTTTTTAAAAATGTAAGTTCATTTAACTATAATATTTATTCTCTCATTCCTTTAATATTATCTCATAAAATAATGATAAAGGTTAGAAAAAGAAAGTAATTAATTTCTTCTTAGCAATTAATTTAAAACAAAATTTTTTTTTAAAGTAATAAATATTTTAAAATTCAAAGACTATATTTATTGATATTTACTAAAAACTTTAAGTATTTATAGTTAAAATAACCACAAATAAATATTTAAATTTATACCGAGTCCTTAATTTGTACCTTAACATACTCGTCTGAAAATTTTAAATTCCGCGAAGATGCCCCCAATTATTATTAGAGTTTAAATTTGATAAACACTTTCAAGGTAATAATACCTTTAACACAATCATATGTTTTTTATCATTAATAGAGTTAAGTCCAAAAGGTGGGTTGTTTCAACCATGCATCTACGGTCAAACCATATATGTTTAAACATTAAATTTTTATTATAATATGTTTCAAAAATATTATATGTATTCATTAATTAATTTTAAAAGTTATATATTTCAAAAAAAAATTATTATATTGGTAAAAAAAATTATTTTAAATTTTAAATATTATTCCATCAATTATAATCAATTAAAGATGAAAAACATTTAAATAAATTATAATTCATTAATGGAAAAAATTAATTATAATTAACTAATGAATTTACACAACTCACTACACAAAGGATCTGAAAATTAGTAAAAATTCATAATTAGTATTGATTATAATTATTTAGAAATTAATAATTATAATTACTTAGTAATTAAAGTGACTGATTTTGCTTACCAAAAAAAAAAGTGACTGATTTTGGAGAAGTGAATATTCAGAATAAAGAGAACAAAAATAGTTTTAAAAAAGGTTTAGGACCAACCGGAGTTCACCTTGTGGCACAATTTAGTTGATCCATGTCCTTTTCTTTTTAAATTAAACCAAAAAAAAAAAAAATTACTTTAAAAATTATATTCCTAACGTTATCAAATGAAAAAAAATAACTATAATTTGACCCAATGAGTCAAAAAAAACCAACAAAAGAGATCTGCCTCTTGATGGATTGACTGATTGGATTGTAAAGAAGTAAGCTACGATGGCCAAGCTAGCAAGGTAGCAAAATTGAAACAAACAATCAAAAGAGGATTTAGTTAGGACTTAGGAGTCAGGTTCCTTCGTATAAGTTGATGGAAAAAAAAATTAAAATAGTTTTAATAATCAAATTCCTTAAATAATTTAACAAAATACTTAAAAGATAATATAATTTTTTTTACCTAATATTTTATTAAAAAGAAATTCATGTCACTGTCAAAATAAGGGAAATGTACTTCTGTTATTGCTGCATAAGAAATATTTTGCAGCAATACTATAGAAAGTCAAAAAACGCATGTAGATCCAGGCTTATTTTATAATATAAAAAAAGGGTTTTATGTTTATCATTTAACATAATATAACTTTACTTTCTTACACACACATTAAAGAGGTGGGATCCATATATTTTTCTTTCTCTTTCATCATTCCACTTTCTCTCTCCCTTTTAATGTGAGAGTTGGAAACAACACTTACATCATGTTACATAACACTAATAAAACCCAAAAAAAATGCATGTGTAGTCCACTTTTTTTGTGTTTGCTTCATCAGAAAAAGTGATGCAGTAATGGCAGAAGTTTGAAACCCTTAAAATAATTTGTAATTTATGATATATAAAGACGAATATATTAAAGGAAAAATATTTGTAATTTTAAAGATCTAACTTTATGTCATTTTAGATCGTATATTAAAGATATAAAAGACCTATCTCTTTATTTGGAAGATAGAAAACAAAAATAGCTGCAATACACGTTTGGTCGTGATGGCTCGTAGATGCTTCATGTTTTCTCATAATTAACTGCAGCCATAGTGCATTATATAGAGGCCAGTACAAACCTTAAAACAAGATGAAAATATTAATGCATGCATACCTTCTCGGATAGTGCATCTTGAACAACAATGATGTCACTTGTAATAGAAGAGATGACTTCTCCGGTTGATGCTTCGGTATCAAAAAGACTTATATCTTGATTCAACATTGACCTTAAATATGCCATCCTCATCTTCGCTGCTTGACGTTCCCCAGTATGCATCCAACAAGCCACCTCTATACAATATATCAGCATTTTCACCCAGATAAATTAAAATGCCAGTAAATAAAAATTATAAAATCAATATTTGTTAGAATTACTTTTTTACCTTAAAAATCATATTATAAATTCGGATTTTATAAGAGTTATCTTATAGGAAAAGTGATTGTGTTATGTTATAGAGATTCGTTTTGCGTGTCAGTTTTTTTTTTTGTTGCGGGCCCCATAAAATGTTGTGAGTGTAAGAAAATTTTTGTGGTCATGTTAAATGATAGATGATAAACTCTATAAATTCATACCTGTCCAAGATGAAAACAATATTACTATACTTAGATACACGAAATCCAACGAATACTGCAAAATCGAAAACAAGTAGTATTAATTAAAAGAAGAATATTACATGGTGCAAAGTAAACAATGCATGGGAATTGTTGGATCTAAGAGTATTGTGATTATTAGATAATAATATATGATATCAAAGTTTCAGTGACCACAAGATTACGAGTTCGATCCTCACTGTCTCATACTTTCAAATGAAATTAAAATAAGCATAAGGTAAAAAAAAAAAAAAAATTGGACATGTGCAATATACACGCTTCAAGTCCAAAAGGCTATTGTGTGATGAGATGTGTTAGATAATAATATAAATCATTCAAAAGACCCTCACCTAAAGTCTTAAGATGAGATGTGTTAGATAATAATATAAATCATTCAAAAGAGCCTCACATAAAGTCTTAAGATTTTGACTTGAAATAATTCTTTGTCGTGATTAATATGATATTTGTGAACTAGCTATGCCTATGGCAAGAGCAAGCTGCAGGTGGTGACAAGTTATTGTGCCCGGTGAAGAGGTTAGAAATCAATGGAGGTAGTACACGTGCAGTGACAATAAAAAAGGTCAGGGTTTCAAAAGAAATACATATAAAAGTTTAACATTTTATTTATAAAAGGGTTTAGCTTATAATAGATAAAATTTATAATCTGTAAAAGTTTGCATTGCCCTTTATGTAAATCCAGAACAGGAATTAAGAAGCAAGGAAGAAAGTTCTTTATTATAAAAAACACAAACCTTGGCAACTTGGTGGGAAGCTTCTTTGGGATAAAGATAAGCCATGCCTATGACATTGATCATCTTTCCAAAGAAGATAAAGAAAACAGGCACAGATGCACCATGAACACAAGCCCCAACAGATCCAACCGCCATTAAGGCACAATCATAAAAGTCAGCAAATGAGAAGAGCTTCAGCAAAGGAACCTTTTGCTCCTTTTTATCCTCTACGACCTCCTCCTTTTTTCTCTCCTTTGCTGACATATTGGCCTGAAAATAGGGAAAGAAAGTACTATAAACTTCAGCAACTACAAGGGGTGTTGCGAAAACAAAAGTAATGAGTTGTTGCACAAAGTAAAAGAAGGGGGTTTGTACGTATGTTGCGAAGGTATTGAAGGAACTAACTTGAATGGGTCATAAATTTGTAAGGTGAAAAAGACAGAATATTTGTTGATAAATATCTTCTTGAGTATGATCTTTAAGAGAGATTTAAAGCCTTAATTACAATACCCATCTCGAATAGGATTAATCGCGAAACTATAAATCAATTGGAATATCTCGAAAAAATAAATAAAAAAGTTTGACAATGTTCTCGAATTTGAGTCTTGAATATCAATTATATTTAAAGATTAGTACAAAGATATTTATCGTACTTATAGTCATGCCTTACTCGACAGTAAAAAAAAAAATTGTATATATAGGGTGCCAGTGTAAGGCTGAATTGAAATCTAAAACTGATATAATATTATTGGGATTTGATTTTCTCATGTTGCATGAGAATTCAATTCTTATGTTGTGACTCAACTAGTGGTGGGTCCCACATTTATTAAAAAAAAGTAAAGAAAAGCTTTGCACGCAAGTCGAAGAGTCACAAGTTGAATTCTCATAGAAAATGTTTTTTCCTATACTATTACATGGTAAGGGTTTTTTTTTTTTTTTTTTTTTCCTACCTCTAGCCAACCACGCTTGTGTTTGCTAAATCGTGTTGTGATTTCGTGAACAGTGAGTTGTGGGTTTTGCGGATAGCCCAGAAACGCTTGCGCAAACTGTCTCACTTTCTCTCTTAACATTAAATTGCAATGAGAGAGATTGTTTTGAGATGTCTTTAATAGAAGAATGTCATTAATGGGTTACCAGATATACTTAGTGAAGAAGGAAATAACTTCGAAAGTGACAAAGGAAGAAGTCTTAATTTGTTAGGTAACTGAGGCAGCATTTTTTTGGTTGTTTCTGCGTTTTTACTTAAATTATAAGAAACAAGTAATGTCACTTACGTTCAACTTATTTGTCACGCATAATAATCCCATCAATTATCGTAAAAAGGGAAGTGTTTTTTCTATTTCTTTTTTCGATGAGGATAAAAAGTGAATTATACGTACTAAATGACATTAATTGTTTATCACGAGAAGGGATAGAAGCTTGAAAATAATTCAAGTTAGACTAGAACTACATAAGTTTAAGCTTGGTCTGATAAGAAATTATGTTTATTTATTTTATTCAAATTTACTAGCCACTGATCTCGACAATGAACGCTCCTTTAGTTTAAGTTATGTTGGCTTTGTGGCGAATATCTCTGCCTCTCGTGGTGAGATGGATTGCCTTAGTGGTTGTCTCCCATGAGTGAGTTGGGCTTTTCGGACCTTAGTACAAGTGGATCTCTTTCCCATGTATAATAGGTTTGGATCACCTACCTTTTAGTAGAGTAACAACTCGTGAATATTAATAGAATAGGTGTGCCTCTTCAATAGGAGAATGAGATATTTATAAAGGAGAGGAGACTTCCCACATGTGGGAGAGAGAATGAGGAGGGGGGACATAGTTGTACAACCTATGTTAAGCCTTGCCTCTACTGCAAGACTTGTTGCATCAATTGTCAGTGTACAGTGGACAACAGTAATGTTAGGATAAGAGGAATCACATGTGATGAGGCTACATGGCTCATTAAGAGATACCCTTAGGGGTGCTAAATGAACTAGGGGCCTTTGGCTCGGCTCGTGAAGACCTGAGCTCGTTTAATAAAAACTCGTGTTGGAACCGGGTTTGGACTTGTATAAAAGCTCGTTTAATAAAAAAGCCTCAGGCTCTAATTTAGAAACTCGACCTTAGAGCCTCCCAGGCTAGCCTAGTATATAAATATTTATTTTATATTTTTTATACTACTTGTAATATCTCTCTCATCAATTTATTTCACCCAATTTTATTGGTTTAACAGACTTTTTGAATGATTTTGTTCTATATTATGTTGTTTGAATATATATTGAATTTATAAATATTTATGGAATTACTATTGCTGTTCTATATTATCCTTCATCCTCCTTCCTCCTTCACACAAACAAACCCACAAAAACTCATTCGTTCCACTCTGCACTGCTCGCTTGTGTCAATTTATTTTTTATTTTTTATTTTTGTTGGCACTTTTTTTTATAATGGGTAAAGATAATATAACCTGTTATCTACCTTCTCTCACTTTATTTTTTATTTATTTATTGTAGACTTTGTAAATTATTGTTGCAAATTGGGAGCTAAGTTTTCTATCTGGAAATTGATTTTTTGTGGAATTTTATTCTCTTATTTTTATTCTTTAACATGCTAACAGGCTAACATAGGCTTCACACAGGCTTTTATTTTTTGTAAATAAACCAGGCCACAGACCAATATTATATTTGTAACAAATAACAAGCTAAGGCCAGTCGGACACGTTTAAATATAGGTTTGGCCCGTTAAGACCAAAGCTCGACTCGGCTCGGCCCGTTAACACCTCTACCCTTTAGAATGTTCTAGATGTGGACTATTAAGATTGAGCCCAACTTGCTAGGCCTATAAAGTGGGCGAACATAATTCAAATTTATAACTAAAAAATGGTTATCAAAATATATTTAATACAAAATTAATTTAGATAAATTATAATAATAATAATAATAATAATAATAATAATAATAATAATAATAATAGGATTAAGTGTTCCTATTACAATACATAAAATTACCTGGCCCAGAAATAACATTGTTATGGAAATGGGGGAAATAATTTTGCCATGATAAAGACTAGTATGATCTTTTTTTTTTTTTTTTTTTGGTAAACAACTAGTATAATCTTGAAATAAACTAAAATTAAAAAATGTTCTTAAAACCCAAAAAACTATTATTATTATTATTATGATAATGTATTTGTTGTCCTGAACAGTAATCCATGATAGATGTTCTTGGATGTTCCCATGGATTATGATTGATGTATGTTGCACTATATTGTTGTTATTATTTATGCACATTGAGTGAACCACTAGATGGAGTGGCCCTCCAGAACCCTTGATTTATGAGATTTTTATATCACCATGTGTTTCAGGGACGACATTTAATGTACCATTGACGTTGCTGGAGTATCCCTGGGTAAGAGGCTCGAATAGGGATGTGGATCATTGGAGTATTTGAGATGCATATGTGGATGGCATGTTATGTTATATTTTGGAATTTTATATTGTGGTTCCTTATTGGAGATAGCACATCAACATGATGATATTGTATTATTTTGACGTATACCTTGATGAGGGTTTTGTTCATGTGGCGTCTTGTCTAAGTCCAAATTGTATTTAGGACAATGGTCATTCATATTTTGAATATTGATGTAGAAATATGTATAAGTAATGTCAAAGATGTATTTAGATGAGTTTGGATCAAATGATGTAATTATGTTTACATTTATTTGAGTATTTAGACATGTAATATTATGATATATGCATAATGGAAGGGCCTTGGGCCTATTAAGGTATTTGAGTCCTAGATATGGATATGTATACATAATTGGAAGATTGATTTATTAGATAATGCATGAAATGGAATTGGTAATGTAAGCAACATTAAGGTCTGTGGTAACTTGTGGAATAAAAAAGGAACATAAATTGAGTATGATATTTAGATGTAAGTGTCCCATTGTTTGTTGGGCAATGGGTGGTAATTCTATGTCAATTAGGTGCAAGATTAGAATTAACAACATTATATGAAAAATACAAACCAATGTTGTCAACTATTAAGTAGGACCTAGGACTTACCTCTATTTTGAGAAAATCATATCTCACACAATTGTTTGCCAAATAGGGCGTCAAAGTACCAAATTAAATCTTAGGATGTCTACTTTTTGATCCTAAAATATAGGATTTTTCTAGGTTGTACATTGTCCCCAGTTTTCGATTGAATGCATAGTACTCAGATCTGCAGGCTGTCTGTCAGTTTCTGCCTACAACTTCTAAATTATGTATCTCCTTCGTTTCTTATCGAAGCTAGGCGTATCTTATGTAAAATTAAAGATCTAGGTGTATATTTTCTTGTATAAAAATATGAGAATAAACTGGGTAGGAGAACATCCCTCTATTATTAATTATGTTCGTTTTCCTCTTCTACTGTTAGCCGATTTTGAATAGTTAACTTACAGTGAGTGTATCTTGAGTTCTAAACATCCAATTGGGACACATGATATACCTTTGGGAAGCTCAAGAGGTCTAGTGTAAAATGCTAAAAGATGGGAGTTTATGGTGATGTTGATCATTCTCAATTTAGAAAACGTTAAGGCTATTAATGTCATAAATTTGTAAATCGGAGAATTTAGCCTTATTAGTTTATGGGAACCATATAGTAATTTATAATTAGTAACGTATGATGTTATTGCCTATTTTTAATTATTCCATAAATATGTATCAGTTATAATTAAAGACATGAATTGTGTTAAATACGGGAACCGATTTAAAATGCGTAAACATTTACTAATGAAAAAGAAAAAAAAATTACCGTATTTTAATTAAACTCCTGTGAATGTAACTGCGATTAATATCATAAGTAATGTTAATAAACCGGGTGCACAAAAGGGCGTTACAGCGAGCCTGTGAGGAGCCTGATAATAAGGAGGTGCATGAGAACATTATTGCTCAAGTTACAAAATTGAAAACCTCCTGGTTAAAGCGGTTGAGATTATCACACAATGGTTGGTCTTCCCTCTATTGGATTGCTCTAAACGTAATGAAGGACCTTCGGCGCACTCTACTTGTCACAAAGTTGAGCATGGACCTTTCAAAGAGGTCCCTTAAGCACTTGATGGATTGTGGAGGCAAAGAATTAAATTATGCTTGGGTAGGGCGAGTGTAAGTGAAGGCAAATGTCCTTGCTATTATAGGGGATTTTGCTCCTGCTAGATACATGACTATTTTGAAGGATTTTAGGTGAGCCTATGGATCCTGGGTTTCATCATACTAGCCGAGCTTAGACTTTTCATAGCTTGGGAAAAATTGCGTCCATTACCCAGTCTATGAAAAAGGTTGTCATTGTCAATGTTTTGGTCGTGGTGCTCCTAATAAGCAGCATTCCGGTTTGACCCGTCTGCTCCAACATGACTACCATCATCTTGGCCCTCATTAGCTCAACCTTGGCCTTGTTGCTCAGTGTTTCACCCTTGAACAATGCTCCATGTCGTCTATACGTTAGATTATGATTGCTAGAATAGTTTACAGAGGGTCTATAGTGTTTGCAACTGCTTAAAGGGTGGCCTAGGCTTGTGTAGAGGCTAACTCAGACTTTTCTTTGCTAACATGGACGTTCATCTCAGTCTAGTTCGAGATTAGTTAGGTTGGTTGTTCTAAAGCGCGTTCTCTTTCAATTGCGGTTAGGTGGTGGCAACAACGGCGGTGGTTGTTGGCTGATAACCACACTACGTCTGTGCTCCATTGTGGATCGGGAATCAAAATTTAACAATTCCTACCGATGATGCTAATAATCAATTTGAGAATATCGTGAATGTAGATCCTATGGTCGTAATTAATATGTGATATGTATGCTCACGATAGTTTAAAAAAGGGAAAAGTTCATTTTCACCCATTGTGATTTATCATTTGACCCCCTGTGATTTTAAACTTATCACTTAGAACCATTGTGCTTAAATAATTTATCATTTTACCCCTCGTGGTTTCAAACTTTCACTTAGACACCTTGGGTTAAAAAAAATTCACTTAGACCATATGTGGTTACAAAAATAAAAATAAAAATAAATATTTAAAATAAATGTTCTCTATTTTTTATTTTATATCAACACCTAATGCATTTAGGGTTTAAAAAATAAAAATGAATTTTTAAAAAATTCACTTATTTTTATCAAGAAAATAAATTCAATTCTAATCAAATATTATTTTATTTAATCTATTTTTTATCGTATATCTTTATATAATTATCTAAAGAAATTAAATTCCTTATTTCAATAATACATATTTAATTTATCTTCAATAATATTTTTTTAATTTCAAATATATTTTAAAAAATAAGATAACTTATAAATTAATTTTAGAATAAATAACTTGAAATATTTTTTAAACCATAAATACATTACATGAGAATATAAAATTAAAAAGAGAGAAAATTTGTTTTTAAATTTTATTTTTTAAACCACAAGGTGTCTAAGTGAAGAATTTTGTAACCACAAGGGGTCTAAGTGAAAATTTAAAACCATAGGGGTTAAATGACAAAATATCTCAGCACAGTGGATCTAACTGATAAGTTTAAAATCACAGGGGGTCAAATGATAAATCATAAAACCACAATGGTTGAAAATGAAGTTTTTCCTTTAAAAAATAGACGACGCATGGGTTGAAAGATCACGATTGATTAAGAGGCTCAAGACCGAACAATATGGGTATGTGTATAATAGCCCAAAATAATTAATTAACAAAATACATGTGATTAGATAATTAAGCATGTATTAGTGAGTAAAAATAAGTAAATTCCCTAACGAAATTAATTGGGGTCACTTTTGAGATAAAAAGTGTACTCTGTGAAGATTAAGGGGCATAAATGGGTGTAGACAAAAGTGCCTGAAATATAAAAATGGAAGTAGAGATATTCCTAGAAAAATATTCCAGACTTTTGGGTGAAATTTGGTAATTAATGGAATTGAATAGATAGATGAACCGATACCCACTTAACCTGAGTTAAGTGGCATGTCACTAAAGGAACCCCATTTCCCCAACCCCAACCCGTGCTCAGCAAAGAGAGGAGAAAAGAAGAAGAAAAGAGAAGAAGAAGAGGGAAGGAAGAAGAAAAGAAAGGGGAAACCCTAGAGGGAGAAATCCTCAACCGTTTGAGTGATTCCAAAGCCTAAACCACTCCAAATCTTCCCCTCTTTCACAATCCTAACTTGGGTCTTAGTGGGGAGTGTTGTGTTGTGAGATTTTTCCTCTCAAAGTTGCGACCCATGTGTAGAAATTGAGAGATTGTTGGCTTCTACCTCCATGGAAGCTTGAGGAACCATCACCCCTTGATTGTGCAACCATTAATGGTAAGATTTCATCCTTTGAACTCTATTTTCATGAAGAATCCATGATTTAGGTTTTGGATGAATAGTGTTTTGGGGTTTATGATTATGTGAGTGAATTGGCCATGCTCTAGGAAGATTAAGGCCTAGAGTATGTTGAGAAAAATGTTAGGAATGACATTTAATCGGTGAAAATAAGTTTAAAATAGTCGTATGGTTTGGCTTGTTTTTGTGATCAATGGTTTGGTTTGGTTGATTGTTGATATTGTCCATGTGATGCTTAGGATTGAGGCATTTGGACCAACCGTGAGTAACCAACCATTGGAGCAAGCTATGAAGCTCGGTTAGCTCCTTGAGATTGATATTTGTGTTGTGAAGGTTGGTGAAGAACAAAGGTTGAGTTGGAAGCATTGAGGTAAGCCTTCGGACCTTGGGTGTAATTCCCTTTATTTTTCCACCAAGCCCTGAACGGGTAATGGGTGTGTTGTTGTATATAAATGCAATGAAATAGTGTAATGCTTTGTTATACGTATTTGCATGCATTGGTGTGACATAGGATGGTGTTTCCCTATGTTGGTATGTTGTATGACGATGCGTAAATCATACTTGGTAGTTTAGCTGCCCAGTAGGACTATTTGCATCTGAGTATCCTTAGGATAGCTCGAGAGCTCGAGGGATTTCTCCTGGAGATGTTGTGTACACTTGCATGGATATGTATTTGCTGCATTATTATTGTCATTGCTATTACACTGTTATTGAACTATGGGGTGGAGAGATGCTCCAAGGGCCCCTGGTTTACTGGATATATTCGTATATCTCACCCCGTGTTGTTGGGGACCCCCTTTCAGGCAAGGATGCTGCAGGAGCCTCTGATGGCAAGTGGCCATATTTGAAGTAATGGACATATGAAGATATATTGTCATTTGATTAAGCATGTCATTTTGTAGTTCCTATGTATAGGATTGTAAATGAAAGACATTTGTCATATGCATGCTATGTTTTAATTGGTTGGACTTAGCCTATGCTCATCCCTTTGGTATCTCTTTTGTTGATGGGAACCAAGGAGTTGATTATAGTGTTTTGTAGCTAAGTCCCATGATTTGTAATTGAAACTTGTAAACATGATGTAATGTTGTAATTATTGGATATATGTATATATGATGAAATGATATGCATGCATCTCTTAGTGTGTGAGTACCTAGAGAGACTAGAATTCATGTATTGAAAGGATTATATGATGTAAATTAGGTGAAAGAAGACCTTTAGGTTGGAAAACCAATTAAAAACAAAGATACACTATCTTGTTGTCCAGATTTCGTATCCCATACGATAGATTTGGACCTTTGTGTCTTGATGGAAGTTGTAGATATGTTTCTTAGCTTTCCATAGAGACCAAGATTGTGTGATTTGGATAAGTATAACTCAAGTTATGGTTAAAACACCACAGGTAGGTCAAAGTGCCCTATTTTTTGTGCTTGCTCCTGACTGCCCACGCTATGAGCGTAAGATTCACGCTATGAGCGTGAACCTCTCGGACTGCCCACGCTATAAGTGTGAGATCCACGCTATGAGCGTGGGAGTCCCGGGGAATTCAGCATTCCATTTCTTAGAAATCTCATAACTTAGGCTACGGTGCTCCAATTTGAGCGCGGTTTGAACCTACGCGTAACTAATGAAAAATCCTATAATATAATGGGCAAATGGAGACCATAATAAATGAAATGAGCTTATTTTATTAAGCTTATATTATTTTATTCCGCAATGTAATATGGTTATGGTCACGCAATTGGATAATTTAAATTCGGCTTGGTTTTAAAAGAAAAATTTAACCGGATTTTAATTGAACCAAGGTGATTGTAACTGCGCTTAATATCATAAGTCAATGTTAACAAACCGGTTCTAGAATGGGGTGTTACATTTTATGGTATCAGAGCAGTTTTGTTGGGAAACTTGTGGACTATTGTAAATTGTGTTTGTTGTTTAATGCTTTATAGTTGATTTGGTACTCTTGATGATTATTGCATTTGTGATCACTTAATGTGAGCCTGATCAACTCATTTCTTGGTGTAACTTGTGTAGTGTCATGACGAGGAACCGGAATAACGCCGAGGCATCGAATGCAAACGCTCAGCCAGATCCTGTTTTGGCTGCTTTGGTTAGGCCCCGAGGTGGTCGTGGGGCAATAGTTGGGCAACCAGATCCTATGGTTGAAACCCTGGCAACTGTGCACAGGGAGTTGGAAGTTAGTCGTCGTGCTAACGAGAACTTGCTTAAGACAAATAAGGATACGCGGAATGCTATGGCCGCAATGATGAATGAGCTGAGGGCGATGAGGGGTGCTAGACCCGAGAACCGGCAACCCTCTCCTCCTCCTCACACTGCCACGCCTACTCCACCTGCTCACAATGAAGAAGACGGAACGGGTAATAATGAGGGTGAAGCGAGTCACCACTCAGGTAGTCATAGCCATCACACTGAGGTGCGTCAACCACATGCAGAATAGGTTGATGAGCACGAAGCTGAAGAAAGGAGATTAATGGCGTTCAGAAAACACAAACCTCCTTCTTTTAAAGGAGAATATAATCCTATGGTGGCAGCAAAACGGCTCCAAGCTATGGAGAAGATTTTCAGGGTTATGAGATGCCCTGATGCATTGAAATTGGTCTACTCCGTGTACATGTTGGAAGAGGAAGCGGAGGATTGGTGGACTAATACTGTGCAACCTCTTGAAGCTGAAGGCCGGGAAATTACCTGGCGATTGTTTGAGACACTGTTCTTAGACAACTATTTTCATATGGAGGCTAAGGAAAGGAAGCAGAATAAATACAACGATTTGAAGCAAGGGTCAATGTCTATTGATCAATATTTTGCCAAGTTCAACGAATTGGTGAAATATGCAAATTATGGGAGAGCTTTTCCCACTTCGGCTGAGATGACCTCCAAGTTTCAGTGGGGTCTGAATGAGAATATGTCTCGGAAGATTTCAAACTGTGACATCCGAGAGTTCAGTCGGTTTGTGAACCAGTGCTGGAAGGTAGAAGAGGTATATGGTGTGTCCAGTACCAAGAAGCCTTCTGAGGCCCAAGCACCTATTGCCAATAAAGCAACGGGCTCGGGTTATTGGAAAAGTAAAAAGATGAAAGATAAAAAGTTGAGTGTGAACAACCCAGAAAAATTTTGTTGATAGAGGACCTCCTCCTAAGTGTAAAGGATGTGGAAGGGAGCATAGAGGCCAGTGTGCTACCGGTGAAATTATCTGTTATAAATGTGGAAGGCCTGGCCATTACTCGAGACAGTGTCCTCAGAATGAAGTGAGGACTATGGCAGTTCAAGCTGCAGCTGTTCCTGTTTCTGTTGTTCCACCCATGATAGAGGCACAGACGGTTGGTAGAGTATACACCATGGACCGTCAGCAATCAGAAAAGGCTCCAAATATTGTGAAAGGTATAATTTATATTGATAATATGGATATTGAAGTTTTGTTTGACTCAGGAGCTACACACTCCTGTATGTCTGATTTTATGGCCGTTGGGCTAAACTTGCAAATGTACGACATTTCTCCTCCAATGAAAGTGGTGACTGCTACTGGAGAGAAGTGTTACACATCAGTATTATGCAAGGATGTGGAATTTAAATATGAAGGCCGAGATTATGTGCTGAATTTTATTTGTTTGCCGATGATCAGTCTTCAAGTTATCTTGGGGATGGATTGGTTATCAAAGAACTGTGCTATGATAGACTGCTGTGGAAAAAGAATTGTGCTCTCTGCTGATGATTCTGCTACTAGTTTTTCCCCATATCTATCTGTGCTGTAGGTTAGAAAGGCTTTGAGGGCCGGGGCATTGGGATATGTCTTTGTGGGGGGTTTAGTGGGTGGAAGTCATGAGGAGATTGACAATATTCCCGTGGTGAAGGAGTTTGTGGATGTGTTTCCGGATGAGATTCCGCAACTTCCACCTCATAGAGAGATTGAGTTCACCATTGATTTGTTGCCTGGTGTGGGACCCATTTCTCTGGCTCCATATCGGATGTCACCACCGGAATTAGCCGAGTTAAAGAAGCATATTGAGGAGCTTTCGGCTAAGCAGTTTATCAGGCCTAGTGTATCCCCGTGGGGAGCACCAGTGATATTTGTTAAGAAGAAGGACGGTAGCATGAGATTGTGCACTGATTACCGTCAGTTGAATAAGGTTACTATTAAGAACAAGTATCCTCTCCCTCGCATAGATGATTTGCTTGATCATTTAAGGGGTGCTTGTGTCTTTTCAAAGATTGACTTGAGGTCAGGTTATCATCAGATTTGAATTAAGCAGGAAGATATTCCGAAGACTGCTTTCCGATCTAGATATGGACATTATGAGTATCAGGTAATTCCATTTGGACTCACTAATGCTCCGGCGGTGTTTCTGGATTATATGAATCGCATTTTCAAGTCGTTTCTGGAGCAATTCGTGATTGTATTTATTGACGATATCCTGATATATTCCAAGAGTAAGGAAGAGCATGAGAGTCACTGAGAACTGTATTGCAAATCCTCAGAGATAAAC
>JAVKPL010010992.1:0-48792 GCA_032173675.1 Gastrolobium villosum | reverse complement strand
GATTTAACACGAAAAGTAACTAAAATATAAATTGGGCATTTTTGTATTTTCTGAAAATGGATGAACAATTCGTATAAAAGTAGGGTTTTGAAAAACAATTGTAAAAAGATTGCAGTAAGAGTACTAACACCTGTTTGATCCCCACCTTATAATCTGAATTTAAATTTACATATGAATTACCCTTTGATCAAACGATTCACCATCTTTTATTTAATCGGTTAAACCCTAATTCCTTAGGGATCTTAATCTTATTAACCTTATTAGAACCCTAATTCCTTAGAGATTCCTTTTCAGGTTAAACACACAATTCGGTGAATCTTTCACGTTTGCAGTTCATGTAGCCTATTCCTAGTGCCTACATGAATAGCTATTTTCCTCCTATTCGGGAATTAGGATCCCAATATTCATATTGTGAATCCTAACCTTAGTGATCTGTTAGAATGATCAGATCTAAAAGAACAATGAAATGAAGAGCGAAGGAAAATAGATGCAGAAAGATAAACATATATAAATCAGATCCAAAATACAAGGGGTTCACATTCAGGGTTGTGACCCTTACCACAACAAAAAGATCTAGCCAACCATATTCATGGCTGATCTCAAATAAAATTCAACAAGAAAGTAAATTACAAACTGATGAACGAAGAACAACGAACGATGAACAACTTTCTCCGCAGCGACGGTCCTCTTTTTAGGTCAGAAAATATGTGTCCCTTAGGGTTGTGTCAAGAGGTCTATTTATAACCTTTTTCCCCTTTTCAAATTTTATCCTTCACAAGACGCGGTGCTGTGATTTCACAAACTGGCGCTCTGAGCGCGGATCCCATGCTATGAGCGTGGAAAGCAAGAGTGACTGGCGCTTTCAGCGTGGATCTCACGCTATAAGCGTGGTTGTCTCTGCCTGATCTGGGACACTGGCGCTCTGAGCGCGGATCTCACGCTATGAGCGTGGTTGTCTCTGCCTGATCTGGGACACTGGCGCTCTGAGCGCGGATCTCACGCTATGAGCGTGGTTGTCTCTGCCTGATTTGGGACACTGGCGCTCTCTGCGCGGATCCCACGCTATGAGCGTGGTTGCCTCTGTCTGAAAAAGTCTTCTCACGCTTACAGTGTCATACCCACGTTCTCAGCGTGGGTCTTCAGTTTTAGATTTTCCTCTTTTAGCTTCAATTTGTCCATTTTTCCTACGAAATCAACATAAAATCAGTAGGCAATCTTTGATTTAAAATAATGACAGATCAACAGTGATTATTGGTTTTTTTGCTTAAGATCTAATCATATTCTTTCTCTTTTGAGTTTGGATTTCCTGATATGCTGAGCGCGTATCAGCAACTAAGTAGATAGACATAATCAAAGATTGCAATTTCAATACTAAAGTAAAGAGTTTAAGTTAGAGAAATTACAAACTAGATGTATCATGGTTCGGTCACCACCACCGTGACCTACGTCCAGACTGAAGCCACTCGATCAATCTTTTTCACTAACTATCAAGCTTGAGGGTGCTTGATAAACCGCTACAACTTTTCAAGACTTCGGGCTCTTGATGCCTTACAATTTTTCACTCCAAATTTTCTTGGAAATTTGGTGACCTCTCAAGTGTATAGAGGGCCCTATGGCTATTTTTACACTCATTTTCGCAAACTAGCCATTTTATAGCCTTTATTTTGTCTTCTGCACAGTAGGTAATCGATTACTGTTGTGTGAGTAATCGATTACCATAAAGGATAATCGATTACCAACCTATTGTAAGGTTGGATTTCACCCAAAATGGTTTTCTATTGATCCAAATCAGTTCCAAATATTTTTTAAACATTTGGTAAACATAGAGAAATATATTTTTATGCTAGGAATGTATTTGAATGTCAACGATGATTTAATGCATGTATTTGAAAAATACTTTGAGCTTCGTTCAGATAAGGAATCAATTTCCCATTCAAATAATCCTAAGTCCTATGATATGTTATTTTGAGAATGCTTGGACTTAGAGACTTCTCTTGAAGCTTGAGTCTTGATTTCTTTTTTTATGGTTGCACTTTGAAGCTTTCTTTCCATGCTTGTTTGTTATCATCAAAATCGTTGAACCTCTATATTCTTTACGTAGAGTGCATTGGTTCCACATGTATAAGTTTTCCACATATTTGATCTTATTTTTTTATTCTTAGTTTATCTTCTTCTTTTTGATTTAGACACAATTGGCCTTTTTTTCTATTACGTTTTTAACATATTTAATTTTATTTTTTTCTTTGTTATCGTTGGTCTATTTTTTTTCTAAAAAAGATAAAATAAGCATATTAGTTGAGTTTCTAACAGTATTAAAAATGAGTTTAGATGAAAAATAAAAGGGATAAGTGATTAAAAAAAGCACAAGAAATTAAAGGCATTTGGAAAATTTTGAACTTTTCTCTAAATATATATTTAGTTTTGTATTATATCGCAATAGTATCTAATTCCCTCGAGCAATCATATCAAACATATGATTATTTTTTTATATCTACTTTATCTACTCCTCTCACAAAATTATTAGATTAAAATCTCAACTAATATTTTCGAATAGATCCTCTCATGCGTTACTTAACATGACCATACTATGTAAGAAGATCTTTTTTTTTTGGTATAAATGAGGGGCAAAGCCCCAAACAAACAGAACAAGAGACCTACAAACCAGAATCTCAGAAAAAAAAAGAAACAAACCAACAGAAAGCAAAAAAAATCCAACAGAAACTAAGATTAACATCAGCCAATTAACCAAGATCAAGGTTATCAGCCTCCATGAGTTTGACCAGTTCTGGATGAGGTGAGAAAATCAGGTTAATTAATGGCCTCTTTGGCAATCCAATCAGAACAACTGTTAAAAGATCTAGAGATGTGTTACAAGGTAACCCTCCAATTTTTCTAAAGCCATACTCGAATCTTAGCTACCAGCAGCAGCTTTCGAGAATCATTACTAGGACTCGTAAGTAAGCTAATAGCGTGTAAAGAGTCAGATTCAACCAATAAATTCATACAACCATGCTTCCAAGAGACTTCTAAGCCATGTATAATAGCCCACAACTCAGCCTGAAGAGGGGAGCAAGAGCCAACGAAGAAAGAAAAACCCTCATTCCAGTAGCCTTTGTTTCTCAAGATACCACCACGAACCGCTCTATTGCCTAAAATTGCACCATCAACATTAATTTTAAACACACCCTCAATAGACCTAGACCAAGAGGAGATATCGGATGAAGATGAAGGAAGCTTGTTTCCTTGAGATTTAGATACTATGTTATTCTTGACATCCTCCAAATAATCAAATAGAAATTTATTAAGTCTATCAGGTCTCCTAAAATTCTCCACATGTAACTCCTTATTCCTCTAAAGCCAGAGAAAATAACATATAGAGAAGAAAAAATCTCTCCAATCAATGTATCTACCCAAAGAATGACTTAAATTCAACTCCAGCCAACCTTTTAAATCTGGAATAGAGAAAAAACTAGAGGGGAGGGGCTGAGAGGCACTGCCAAAAGAGCTTGGCCTTGAGACTAGAGGTGGCAATATGGGTTGAACCCGACAGGTCAACCCGCCAAAACGAGGTGAGTTAGGTTACATATTTCAATCCACTAACCCGCCTCAACCTGCCCCGTTAGGTTATGGGTCAAAATGGGTTGGCGGCAGGTCGGGGCAGGTTAGCCCGCCGGGTCATATATTTTTTTTTTTACTATTAGGTAGTTTTTTATTTATTTTTAAGCTTTTGTGATATCTAATTTTTTGTTATCTTAGTACTTTCTAAAAAAAATATAGAAGAAAAACTTTATTTATGACAAAGATAATTTATGTAATGAGATAAAAATAAGTTTGTAAAAAATATATAACTAAATATTATTATACATTTAGACTTAAGATTAGGAAAAAACAAAGGGAATGTGATATGAAAATAAGTAATATTATCATATTTATAAAATATAATTTATTTTTTATTTTTAATTATTTTTTATTTTTTATTTTTCAAACGGGTTGACTCGCCAACCCACCATAAAACAGGGCGGGTTGGGGGTTTCAACCCAAATTCAAGTGGCGTGGCGGGGCGGACCAACCCACTTTTGGCGGATTGGTGGCGCGGCGGGCCAACCCGTTTTGCCACCCCTACTTAGGACAATATCTGAAAATATGAAGACAAGTTTCCACTCTATTAGGACAATTATGACATCTATCAGAACTATTACCCCAATTAGCAATTCTTTCTTTTGTTAACATCCTTCCATGAGCCAGTTTCCAGATAAGAAATTTAACTCTTTCTTGACCATTCCAGCTCCAAATTCTGGCCCAGATGTTGAAGCCATTAGGATTAGGAAAATCCATCAGCTTATTATAAGCTATCTTCACAAGAGAATTGTTAGGATTCCATTCCTTCCAAGCCATACAATCTTCATCCGCATCATTAATTGGAGGGGGAATAACTAGGATAACATTAGTAATAGGAGAATCAAAATGGCTACTAAGATACGAACAGTTCCAGTCACCATTTATAGAGAAGATTTCATTTCCAATTTTCAGATCTAGTTCAGTAGAGTCAGGCATAGATATGGAAAAGGAGAGAAGATTTTGATCAATCCAGTCCAATTATCTAGCCAAAAACTAATTTTCTGGCCATTGCCAATTTTCCAAGCAAGATTCTCCAGAACATCAGGCCAAATTTTGCATAAACCTCTCCAGAAATGAAAGTCATACGGCTTTGAGCTAATATCTGAAAGGAAGTATTTTTTTTCCTGCCATATTTGGCAATGATAACTTGAGCCCATAACTAAGAACGAGCTTTAATAATAGACCAAGCACACTTGTGGAGGAAAGCCTCATTCTATCTTCTGAGATTTATTATTCCAAGCCCACCAATACTTTTTGGCAATTGAAGTTGAACCCAAGCAAGCAGGTGATGTCTTTTATGAGACTCTGAATCTCCCCAAATAAAACTTCTTTGTATCTTCTCAATGTCTTCACAAATGGCCATAGGAAGAAGGCTATTCTGCATATGGAACATTGGGATGGCAGAGATAACAGATTTAGCCAAGATAACTCTACCAGCCAAAGATAAACATTGTTTTTTCCAACCATTCAGCCTGTTTTGGACTCTGTCCATAATGTCACCATAATGTCTCTTGCTTACTCTTCCATGCTTCATCATAAAACCAAGGTAACGACCGAGATTTTTCGTTTGAATCAAGCCACTTTTCTCAACAATAAGCTTATCTAAATCATTAGTAACATTTTTAGAAAAATAAATATTAGATTTCATAAAACTAACCTTTAGACCAGAAATGTCACCAAAGAGAGCAGCAGTTCATAACCGCATCAATTTGTTCCAAACTAGCCTCAGCAAAGAGCATCAAATCATCACCAAATAGTAGATGGGAAATCTTAGGCTCTTTTTTATCCGTTGTCATAGGTATCCAAGCTTTCCTCTCAACAGCATCAACAATGATGTGAGATAACTTCTCCATACAAAGGACAAAGATATAGGGGGATATAGGATCCCCTTGTCTAAGCCCTCTGCTAGAAGTAATAGAACCTGATCTGGCACCATTCCAAAGAATTTCCAACTCTGATGAGGAGATGCTCTCTATAATAAGGTTAATGAGATACCCAAGGAGCTTTATTTCTGTCAAAACTTTTTGAATGAAACTCCAAGAGATACGATCAAAAGCCTTCTCTAAGTCAATTTTGATTGCAAAAAATCCCCTTTTCCCTCTCATCCTGCTCATGGAATTAATCATTTCCTGGGCAATGACAATTTTGTCCTGTATTTTTCTGTTAGGAACAAAACTGTCTTGATAAGGAGAAATGAGTTTTTGTAGGAGAGGTTTAATCTTTTTCACAATAATCTTACTAATCCCTTTGTAGAGAACAGAACAGAGAGCAATGGGTCTGAATTGGCTGATTTTTTCTGGTTTCTGCGACTTAGGAATCAAAACTAGAAATGTTTTGTTGAGCTCTTTAATGGCATTCGGGTTGTTCCATACATGTCTCACACACTCACAGATTTGCTTATTCACAATATTCCAGTTGTTTTGAAAGAAAAAGGCTGGAAAACCATCGGGTCTAGGGGCTTTTAGAGCACCAATAGAGAAAAAAACATCCTTAATTTCAGAGTCTGTATAATTCATGTTCACATCATCTAAATCTTTCTCCTCCAAAACTGGCTAGTTATTCTTTTAGTAACAATCCAAGATCTACTAGGCTTTTCTTCAGTAAAAAGATTCACAAAGAAGGAATGGATCAGGTTTTGGAGATTAACTTCTTCTCTCACAAAATGTCCTTCATCATTTTTTAATTCCAGAATTTTGTTTCTAGCCCTTCTGATAATTGTAGTAGTGTGATAAAATCTAGTGTTCTGTTCGCCATCTTCAATCCATCTACATCTAGCTTTCTGGAACCATAATGCTTCCTCTTGATGAAGGACCAAATTAAGCTCATTGTTGGGTGGTTTGCTGATGGTGGAAAAATATAAGTTTTGATAGGGGACGTTCCTCTGTTCTTGCAGAACACAGATTCGTCCCTTAGTTCCAACCCAAGTGCGCAAGTGCACGGATCAAGTAATAAAGGGAGTATTAGTGCCCAAATTATTGTTCCCACGAGGATAGAATCCTAATTATTGTCTTACATTGTTTTATAAAGAATGAAAATGAGAAGAAAAGTTAGTAAATGAACTGTCTGGTCAAACATTCCCTACTGTCTTGACAACGTTCCTCAGGAATAGTAGGTTCAATCTGGTGGCAAACAATTGCTCGCTGCATTATGTATGTGATATTTCCTGTTTAGAAGAAGGTGAGATAATAATCATTGGAGTTTGATAGTTACAATATTTAAAAAAGTAAAAACTACTAAAAACAGAAATAACTATAATCAAGAGACAACAGGGTGGTGGTTTAAAACAGTTTAACAGAAGGAACGGATTCACTGCTCCACTCTTAAAGGGGTTGTTTTCTCTGCTCAAGACTTAACACTTTTTGGCTTTGTCCCAGTTTCTTTTCCTGCCAACTCTGATTCCTCAGCTCATGGACTAGATGGCTCACAAGTTTCCATATTCCTATGGCTCACTGCCTACCCCTTTCGTTACCGTTCGATTACCATCTAATCCAACGGTCCATACTTGTGATATAAAATAAACATTTTTTCCCTTTCTCTCTCATCACTTTCTCCCCATACCCTTTCTCTTTCCTCCCTTTTCTCTCTTCCTCTGCCCTATACTTTTTTTTCTTCCTTTTATCCTTAATCTCTTCCTCAGCACTTGAAATGTCAGTTGCCTTTGTAATGGTTATGCTTGAATGGCAGTCAGCACTTGAAATGTCGGTTGCCTTTATAATGGTTATGCTTGAATGACAGTATTTTTTAACGGTAATTGATTTCAAAGGCTGTGGTAATTGATTTCAAATGCTTATGCGCGTGTTCACCTGGACAGAGATTAACGATAAAGGGAGAAAAAAAAAGTATAGGGCAAAGGAAGAAAGAAAGGGGAGGAGAGAGAAAGGGTATGGGAGAATGGGAGGAGAGAGAAAGAGAAAAAAATGTTTATTTTATATCACAAATATGGACCGTTGGATTAGATGGTAATCGAACGGTAACGAAAGGGGTAGGCAAAGGTAGGTAAAATGAGAGTAGACACAATAACCTATCCTTTCTTATAGCAAAAACAGAAACATTAAAACCCATTAAAAAATATTATTTTAACTTTTTTTAATATAATTTTTCTAAAAATTGTATTCAAATGTTACATATTAAATAGAAAGCACTTAGATTACCAAAAAAAATAAAATAATAGAAAGCACTTTGTTTTTTTAAAAAAACTACTTTTTGAAGAAAAAATTCGTACTAAAGAACTTTTAGTGATAATTAGTTTAAGCAATTTTTTTTAATAATTATTAAGATATCATTTTATTTTTATTTTGTTTCTTATTTTTAAACATTTGTAAAAAAAATAGAGGATAATAATAAAGGAATATCATTTTACGTGGGTCTAATAATCATTTGATAATTTTGTTTATTTACTTAATGAAAAGATTGATGAGGACTATGAGAATTTTTTTTTTTCATAGTCCAAATGTGTATTTATTAACGAAATTGTGACCCAAGAAAATATAGATACACCAAAGGTGTTTGCTAGCTGTCAGCACGTTTCTTCGTTATCAATTCTTCTGTCTCTTGTACTGGAAGATAGACCCTTTTGACAATTCCAGGAAATTGATACACTTTCGAGATACCAAGAGAAAACATTAAACGAGACCTATGAATCTGAAGACCCACAAAATGTAGTGTATTTCATAATAGTCAACAAAGGAGGTTAGAAAATCACTCACGTTTTTTTTTTTTAATCTAAATTCTTCGAAGTAGAATATATACGACTATTAAAAGAATGAAATCTCGGTAACGCTTCATTTTTATATATACTCGTAGGAGGTTATCAAATCACTCACGTTTTTTTTTTTAACTACAACATTTTGTGGGGCCCGTAGCAAAAAAAAAAATTTGGCACGTAAAACGAATTCTCTATACGGTTCATTTTTTATATATATAAAACCCATACTCGTAACAATGTTTTTGAGGTTATATTTACTACCGAATCTTAATTGTTGATTTTCATCAATGTAATAGTTATAATTTATTGGATATGATTCAATAAATTATAATCGTTAGATTGATAGAAATCAACGATTAAGATTTGGTAATAAGAGATAGTAAAAAAAAATGTAGTAACTATAACCTCCCTCGATTATTGATGGAAATCAACAGTTAAAATTTGATAATAAGAAAAAAAAAAGTAGCAACTACAACCTCCCTCAATTATAGTTATATTATGTATTACGGGTAAGGGAACAGTTATACTTGCTATTAAATCTTAACCATTTTTTTGTCAATCTAACGGTTCTAATTTATTAAAATTAATTAATTAATAAATGTGATCTAATAAATTATAATTGTTAGATTGACGAAAATTAATGATTAATATTTGATAGTAAGAAGTAATAAAAAATAAATAAATATAATCTTCTCTCAGGATAATACATGCTGAAGTAATATGTACATAAAAATTCATAAATATAATTGTAATGATCATTTGGGTGTTTGGCTGAAAGCTAGGAAGAACCGTATATAATGTTTCAATTGTTTCTCTTAAAAGGAGGCTATTCGATCATTCACGAGTGCGTCAATCATATTTTTGTCCATTTGATAGGCTCGTAAAAGTTATTTTTCGATGGAAGATATTTAATTTTATGGACTGGCAAAACAGCTTTTATAATTTTTTAATGAGAAGATAATTCATTAGTATTATTTTAAGGGTTGAGACATTTCAATAGCTCGGAATTATTTTTTTCATGTCAGTTAGAGTCGTTTTACGTGTAATAATTTTTATTTTTTATTTATAACATTAATTTTTTCTGTCCACCTAAAAAATGAGATATGTAAAACCCATTATTTTATAAATTCTCCCCAATAGCTCAAACGGTATAACGTAAAGCAATCTGCGTAATCTAGAAACGAGAAATAGAAAATAATGAGCTCTCCAAAATAGATACGCTGATCTCATTAAAAAAAAAAATCACATAACTAAACACTCTACACCGAAAAATAATTTATAAGTAGTATGTTTGTAGGAATAAATTTTTTATTCTGCAATTATTTTTTAATTATTAATAATATACAATTAAAATATTCAAGTTATTGAAGTGGAGGAAAAAATAATATTTTAATATTATAATTATGTACTAACTTAATAAATAGTTAGTAATAAAATAATAGTTTTTCTATCTTTGCTGTGACGGTAAAATTTTATCTTCTCTCACTAAAACAAAATCATAGTAGGATCTACCATTTGAAAAGAATAAAAAATAAAATAAAATAAATGAAAATTTTTCTTAAGTCTGTCGCATAAGGAGAAATCATCTACCATGACACTAGATGTTTTTTTCCCTAAAATAATATGCAACAAACCCTAATACATATCATAACATTCCAAAATATTCGAATAGCGAAAAAAAAAATCACAAATAATACGGTTGAAATTAAATTTATTTTTTTCTATAGAACAAGGGTCTCTTTCAGTTCTTTAAGAACACATGATTATTATTTTTTTGAACCTTTAATATAAAGATTCTCATTTACTACTCAAGTCATTAATAATGAATAAAAAGATACTATACCTTTGAATTTATTTTATATGTAATAGTGTTGACGTTATATAATTGCATAATTTTTTATGCTTATGAATCAAATCAAATCAAATGCGTTTGTTTTAAGACAAATTGGTAGAAAAGTTACTTTATACCAACAAATTCACCAATGCCAGTGATTTTTAATATCATTTTAACAAATTTACATTTTACTTCATTAAAGATAACATAAATAACACATAAATTAGCTGAGAAGCACTTTAATATTTCATAGAATTCACATGTTACAAGCGAACACGCATAAATTGTAATGACACAATTAAAAAAAGTTCATTTTTTCTGATATTAATGCACATAAATTATCTGCAATATTATACCAAAAAAATTATCTGTAATAAACTCAATACAACTTGCATTAATTGCAGAATTATTTCATTAAATAACAAAAAATTAGCTGAGAAGCACTTTAATATTTCATAGAATTCACATGTTACAAGCGAACACGCATAAATTGTAATGACACAATAAAAAAAATTCATTTTTTTCTGATATTAGTGTAGATAAATTATCTGCAATAAACTCAATACAATTTGCATTAACTGCAGAATTACTTCATTAAAGATAACATAAATAACACATAAATTAGCTGAGAAGCACTTTAATATTCCATAGAATTCACATGTTACAAGCGAAATGACACAATTAAAAAAAGTTCGTTTTTTCTGATATTAGTACAGATAAATTATCTGCAATAAATCCAATATAACTTGCATTAACTGCAGAATTACTTCATTAAAGATAACATAAATAACACATAAATTAGCTAAGAAGCACTTTAATATTTCATAGAATTCACATGTTACAAGCTAACACGCATAAATTGTAATGACACAATTAAAAAAGTTCATTTTTTCTGATATTAATGCACATAAATTATCTGCAATATTATACCAAAAAAATTATCTGTAATAAACCCAATACAATTTGCATTAATTGAAAAATTATTTCATTAAATAACAAAAAATTAGGTGAGAAGCACTTTAATATTTCATAGAATTCACATGTTACAAGCGAACACACATAAATTGTAATGACACAATCAAATGCAGATAAATTATCTGCAATAAACTCAATACAATTTGCATTAACTGCAGAATTACTTCATTAAAGATAACATAAATAACACATAAATTAGCTGAGAAGCACTTTAATATTCCATAGAATTCACATGTTACAAGCGAAATGACACAATTAAAAAAAGTTTGTTTTTTATTAGTAAAGATAAATTATCTGCAATAAACCCAATACAACTTGCATTAACTGCAGAATTACTTCATTAAAGATAACATAAATAACACATAAATTAGCTGAGAAGCACTTTAATATTTCATAGAATTCACATGTTACAAGCGAACACGCATAAATTGTAATGACACAATTAAAAAAAGTTCGTTTTTTTCTGATATTACTGCAGATAAGTTATCTGCAATAAACCTAATACAACTTACATTAACTGGAGAAATATTTTTCCCTTAAAAAAAGTGCTTCTTCAACCTCCAAAACCATAGAGGGTCCTTCCCTGTCTCTTGAGAGCATAAACCACGTCCATGGCAATCACCGTCTTCCTCCTAGCATGCTCTGTGTACGTCACAGCATCACGAATCACGTGCTCCAAGAAAATCTTCAACACACCTCTGGTTTCTTCATAGATCAACCCACTTATCCTTTTCACGCCACCTCTTCGAGCCAATCTCCGAATTGCAGGCTTCGTGATTCCCTGGATGTTATCGCGCAGCACTTTCCTGTGCCTCTTCGCGCCTCCTTTCCCCAAACCCTTACCACCTTTCCCGCGACCTAACATTTTCCGGAGAAAATTTAAATTGAAGATTTATGGTTTTGATTTTGATACGAATGGTTAATGAGTCATAATGACGAATGTGATTGGGATATTTATATTGAAGCAGAAGAAGAGGCATGTGATTTTTGAACTTTGATCTCGGTCGTTGGATTCAGATTAATCGACGGCTTAAGTTTATGATCCGTGGTTTGTTACATGGAAAACTAATGGGCGACGATAGAAAATATTTAATGGTCAGATTTCGTTTTGGAGGGCATGTGCGGATCATGACTTTGTTAAAATTTTGTAAGATAAATCTTAATTTTTTTTAAACAAGATAAATCTTAATTTCTTTATGGATATGTGGAAGAAAAAAGTTTGCACAATAAGGGCATTGCAATTTTGCAAACCACAAAAAGTAAGGTAATGGAAAATACTCTTATTGTTAAAAGGGTTTTATTAATGTTATGTTACATAATATAAGTGTAGTTTCCAACACACACAATAATGGGGAGAGATAAAGTGGAATGATGAAAGAAAAAGAAAAATATGTGGACCTGTTGTCAATTCGGCAAGTGTACCTATCGCACAAGTAATAAAGTAGTAAGTAAGATCGTCTCCACATGGATTGTAAAACAATTACTACAATAACCAGTCCTCTTAAGTTAGATGAATCGATTGTTGTTTAACAAATATTGTAACTTAAATTAATTGAAACGTAAAAGACTTGTTTTTAGATTTTTTGTGAGAAAGAATAAAATAAAAATGTGAATGAATGTTTTTGTAAAAAATGTGAGAAAATACTGTAGCCAGGGTACATTCACCAAATGCTCCCAATTTTACTCTGGATTGATTCACAATATTTATCGAAATTAATAACTCAGACAAATTATCATCTTTAGAATAATTAGTTAGATCCCAATCCCTTGGTGATCTAACCCTTTAATTCAATTGGAACCCTAATCCCTTAGTAATCTCGCATGAAAATAAGCATTATGTAGATAAATCCCACGACTGCAATTCATACAAGTCTATTCCTAGAACATGCATAAATCGTCATCTTTATCTCCTTTCAGAATCAGAATTCCAACATTCCTATTGCAAACCCTAATCCCCAGAATGTCATCCCCTATTAGGTTGATCAGATCTAACAGAAATAATATCAATACGCACAAGATAAAGATGAAGTATATTAAAATCAACACATAAAGTGATTCAATCCTTCGTACCAATTGTTCACAAAGGGATCATGACCCTGACTACAGAAAATAGATCTAGCCAATCAACATCATGATCGCTGATATGAGATTCCACATAAACTTAAAATAAAAGAGAAAGAAAAATACAAGAACTGGACGACGAACACTAAGAACGACTTCCTCTCTTCTCCGAGCCGGATCTTCTTCAGGTCTTTTTTGTGTGTCACTCCACAAGGTTGAGTCTCTTATTTATAAGAGACTTTAACCTAATTCTTCAAATTCAAATCTTCAATCTTTCGCGCCTCCCACGCTGGCAGCGCCATTCCCGCGCTGTGGGCGTGGGAGCCTCTGCCAATTTTTGTTCCCCCACGCTGCAAGCGCGGGCCTCACGCTCTCAGCACGGGCCTCACGCTCTCAGCGCGGGGGTTTCTGTCCAATTTATGCTTCTCACGCTGTGAGCGCCATTCCCACGCTGGCAGCGTGGGCTTTTAATTTTTCTTTGTCCTTTTTGACTTCATTTTATGCATTTTTCCTGTGAAATCAATACAAAATCAGTATAACACCTGATATTCAGATATTGGACAATTTTAACAGTTATTCTGCCTTTCTTGCATCAGATTGAGTCACATTCTTCTTCTTTTTGTCTTATAATTCCTTATATGTTGATCGCATATCAAATAATTCCCAGATTTGAACTTTGCTGTCCCCAGCAATGTACAAGATTTAATCCAGGAATTTATCAATTGATCCAACATAACATCGTACAGCCAATCAATAGATCATTATATTAAGCATGACTGAATCAATGCAAAGAACTTTTTAACAATGCCTTTTATGAAAAGATCAGAATCTAGTTTGAACACCCCTCACCAAGATAATCATATAACGCTCAACACTCAAGTGTTTGGGGAAGTGACAATCACTCAATCCATCACAACAATAACATTACCATAAGCTTGATCATATTCTCAAGTTCCTAAAAATGAGGAACATTTACACATGCACAATTGATCAAAAGGACTTCACAGATTGTAACTTGGTCAGGCTAAAGGGTAGGAATTTATGGATAGTAGCT
Source organism: Gastrolobium villosum (assembly GCA_032173675.1). Taxonomy (NCBI): domain Eukaryota; kingdom Viridiplantae; phylum Streptophyta; class Magnoliopsida; order Fabales; family Fabaceae; genus Gastrolobium; species Gastrolobium villosum. The sequence goes on along the minus strand of JAVKPL010010992.1, from coordinate 34,545 downwards.
CAAGCAACAACGAGATTGAAAAACTGATATTATCTCATTTTTAACACCTTCAACTCAATGATTTTGCTCCACTAACATTCCCACAGAATTTCAGGAATTAATTCCTTTTAGCCACCTTTTCTTTACACATGACAGTGAGTTTGCCCCTTAATGAAGCAAAACAAGAAACAAAAAGACTCTTGGTCAGAGAGTCAGCAATTTGATCCAATGTTAGAACATGACAGAAGCGAATTTCCTTAGCAAGAACACGCTCTTTGACAAAAAAGATATCTAACTCTATATGTATTGTTCTGGCATGGAACACATGATTATGAGAAAGAGACGTTGTGCTTAAGTTGTCACAGGAAATATGGGGAGTTGTGAACTAAATATGTAGCTCTTGAAGTAGTGATTTGAGCCAAAGTACTTCAGCAGTAGCTAGAGCTAGACTACGATACTTTGCTTCACTGCTAAAACGTGCAATTAGATTTTGTTTCTTGGATCACCAAGAGACTAAGTTTGAGCCAAAAAATACACAAGTGCATGAGGTGGATTTGCGGTCATCTGGGTCACTGGCCCGATCAACATCACAAAAAGCTGTGACAGAGAAAATATGATTGGGATTGCAAGGTTTAAGCAGCATTCCATGATGCAAAGTCCCTATAAGATACCGCAAAATTCGTTTGACAATAGTAGTCCATTGCTATTCAAGTGGCTGAGCCATGAATGACATGCTTTATTCATAATATAATTGATTTCTGACAGAGTAAAAGTTGCATATTTCAGAACCCTAACTATGGAGCGATAAAAGGAATGATTTGAATAAGAATTGGATCCATATTTGAAGAGTTTGCAGCCTAATGGAAGAGGGATATATATCCCTTTAGCTTATGCCATGTCGGCTTTGATGAGTAAGTCGTTGATGTATTTAGATTGGGAGAGAACTAGGGTCTGTTTGATTGTGTTTTATTTTTTTTCTTAAAATTATTTTGTAGAATAGTTAATGAAATAAGTGTTTTATGTGTTTTTTTAAGTTAAAAGCCAAAACAAAAAACATAAACAACTCAGATATATTCTCTAAATTTGATTCTAAAAACTAAAAAATAATTATAATTTTTAAAACTATTTTTAAAAAACAAACCTTAACAAACGAGTTTTTTTTTGTTCTGGAAATTAAAAACTTGTTTTTGAAAATAGATTCAAACAGGCTCCTAGTGCTCTGGAAGTTGATCTTTGAACCTCTAGCAAGAGTTATGATCAAAATATTGCAGTAACGTAAATTTGGAAATTTATGATAAAAACAAAGTAAATTAAATTAAATTAAGAGCCCAACTAGTTAATTTAGCCCAAAAGTCATTTATTCTTATAGTAAACAAACCTAAAACTATTAATCAAGAGCACAAATAAGTGCAATAAATATTAATTGTCAAATTTTTCACACTTATTCTTTTGCACTCCTGCACAAAACCAAAAACTTAAAGCAAAACTAAAGAAATGATAAAACAAAAATAAAGACTAAAAGATAGACCTATCATTTCTAACAATTGCAAAGAATACAAAAGATGAGCAAGGATTTCAAAGCTTCAACAGATTAACCAATCAAGATAGAAATTCTTTTATCTCAAATCACAAAACCTAATAATCTCAATTGATAATGCTAATTACGTAAATTGGTCTATCAAATGATGCTCTCAATTACTCTCTTAAGTGTATAGGGTAAATAAGTGTATAACTCAAATTCTACTTAAGAAAATTATTATATCATAAGCTTGCTCATGTTCTACTTCTCTACTGTTAATAACAAATGGATGCATAAATCAAGAAGGCTTTATTTAAGGTTGTAATAGGATTGGGATGAAAGTATGGATAAGAATGGAATTGAGAGATTAAGTACCCAAGAAATTTAAAGAGCGATGATTAAGAACTAGACTAAAGTAACAAAATTAAAACAAAAATAAAGAACACAAAATCACTTAAATAGACATATTATTTTTCATATAATTTTTTTTTATTTCTTTCCTTTCTGTTTTTCAATTTTCTTTTTCTTTTTTTTTCTTTTTTTTTCTATTATTTTTTATTTCCATTTTACATAACAGTTCAAAAATGAAGAATGGTAGAAAATAAAATGCCTCCCCCCACACTTAAGATATTGCACGCGCAAATCCCTACACTTAAACACAAAACTAAAATGAAACCAATGCTCAATAAATTTCCAATGTGTGGAATCATATGATTTTTACCTTAGGTTAGTCATGTGGCTAAGAAAAGAAGGATACAAAAAGGCACAAAAGGGTTAACCAAAGGGAATATGATGTAAGGGTGGTTATATGGTCAAAATGAGAAAAAACAAAACAAAAGAAAGAATGCCTCTATCATATTTATGCATACATGTGAAAAATATAGTTTCAAAAAGAAAAGGAGCAAGTCCCGGAGAACAAAAATCACGAGGAGAAGCACACAAGAAATAAAGAATGGAAGAAGATGAAAATCATTCATACAGGCCCAAAATCTCATAAGGGATAAAATCAAGTGACACAATCAGCATCAGCAATCAACCACCAAGTCAGATAATTTAAGAATAAAAAACTTAGCCTAACTAGAATGATCCATCAAAAGTAATGTGTCCAAGTTTATACCACGTATAGATCAACAATTATAAAAAAGACAAGAAAAATCCACTTATCGACACTCAAACTTGAAATTAAAAATGCAAACAAAGAGAAAATAATGTAAAGAGGAAGAAGACTTCATATCCTCCCTAAGGAGGGTAGGTGATATCAGTAAGCCTGATCTCTGCCTCCATAGGCTGCTGCTGCGATCTCTCGTCAAATGGCTTAAGGTGATGTCCATGCACCGTGAAAGTCCTCCTATTGGGTTTAATAGGCATTTGCTCTGAAGGTTCCTTCTTCCTTAGAATCAGATGTTTTTGTTTTTGATTTTTTTCCTTACAAAGTTTCCCGGCAACTGCGCCAAATTTGATGTGAGCCATTCAAACTAAAAAAAAGGTTCAATAAAATTGGTAGTAAAGGGCACAACCTGAATCATTTCTCTCAAGAAATTTGCAAGGAACTTAATTGCTCAATTAAAAACGAAAACTAAATCAAAATGGAAACAAAGTATAAACGAGAACTAACTCGAAACTAAAACTAAATAGTAACGGGAATTAAATAGAAAAATAGGAACTAATTAAAAGTGGAAACTAAAAATAGAGGGTTTTAATAGGATTGGAAACTAAAGCAAGATTAAAAGAAAAATAAAATTGTTAATTTGAAAATGACCAACCCAGAGTTAGGATTCCTAGGACATTCATCATCGGACAATAGTTACCAAATCGTGGCTGACCCAAAGCAAATCGAAATCCCTGTATTTGCTTAGAAACCTCTCTCTAGACGATCACCTAGCGTTTAATCGAATACGACATGTTTGCTCGTGCAATCGTAGGGTATCAACCCGTTCAACTTAAGATCACTGGATTAATTAACCTAAACGTTAAATCTAACATTTGATCTCTTCCCTAAAGTCAATCGCACATCTTGAATCCAAGATAAGGGGAGAGAAAAGAAATTGGGTTCAGAAGGAACGCAGGTCCTTAGGATTCAACCATGGAATCCTTAGCCCTTGGGTTGATTAAAGAAACAAAATTTTATTGATCTCAAAACTGTAAATGCAAAACAGAAATGAAAGATAATCCACAAGGTTCCCATTCTCGCACTTTTAACCATTAATCAAGTTGGGCTTTGGGCTCTACAAATTCAACCCAAAATAAAAGGATAAAAACAAATAATGGCTCTAGGCCTCATGTACATTAGATTCAAAATTATAACTTAAGCCCACTTAATTCTCTAAAATTCCATAATCATGTTTCTAACTCGGGCTCCAATTTCGACCATTTTCTTGTCCAAATTGGGTTGCCATGTCATAACATTTGTAGTCCTCTGAATTATCTGCAAAACAAGACAAGAATGAGATTAATCGAACACTTGTAGCAAGAATTATGATCAAAATATGCAGTAACGTAAATTTGGAAATTTATGATAAAAATGAATTAAATTAAATTAAGAGCCCAACTAATTAATTTAGTCCAAAAGTCTTTTATTCTTACAATAAAAAATCATAAAACTTGATCAAGAGCACAAATAAGTGTAATAAATATTAATTGCTAATGGAATGGAACCAAGGTCCAAGTAGAGTTTGCTTGGAGATCACTAAATTATGATTGCAAAGCCGAAAGCCAATGGGGCTATGAGCAAACTTGGAGCGAATAATAATAAAATAAGTAGGAGAAGAATATAAAGGACCATAAGAAACATATTCAGAACCAGAACTTGAGCTAGAAGAAGATGAAGTGGTAGAACTAAAGGAAATGGTATTAGAAGAGGGTGAAGAAGAGCCTAGACTTGAATATTTGAGGGAGTCACGAGAACTTAAAAATTATAATTTTTATATATTTTTTATTTTGTAAGTTAATTTATACATTTAATACTTTCATTTAAAATTATAATTTTTATATTTTTTTAAAAAATTATAGTAATAAATAATTTATAAATAAGTTAAAAATTACAATAAATTTTAAAATAATAAATGAAATCATATTATAAAAAATAGGGAAAAGTTTAAAAAAATCTCATATGATTTTGTTTTAAATCACTTAACCACCTATGGTGTTTTTTTAATCACTTACCCCATATTATTTTTTAATTCATGTTTGTTTTTAACACCATTAGAAACTTAACTAATTTGTCCTATTTTAACCTTCTTATAAAGAAAAATATATTAGAAACTAAGGTAATTAGAAGTTCCAAATTTCCAATCAATAAAAATTCTAATTAATTTATAAGGTCTAACAAAAAGGAAAAAAAATAGAAGAAAAATAATAGCAAATATGTTAGAAACTTAGAACACGTACAAAAAAGACTAAAAGTAAAAAATGAAAATAATAAGAAACTAAAATCAAATATGTCTAAATTAAAAAGAAGAGAATAGATTGAGGAAAAAAATAAAAGAAAAATAAAACAACATATGTTAGAACTTACAATTGTAATAGGAAATATTAAAAGTAAAAAAAATGAAAATAGTCTAAAATTAAAAAGATGAAAATAGATCAAAGACAAAAAAAAAAATAGAAGAAAAAATAAGACCATATATGTCTAAATCAAAAAAAAGAAAAGAAATCAAGCAAAAAAAGAAAAAGAAAAAGATCAAATATATTGAAAACTTACAAAATCAATTTATTTTTCCCATATTAATTTTTGTCTTATTTTTTCTATTTCTTTTAACTGTGATAGAAAAGAAAAAGTGAAAAAATAAATAAATAGAAGGATAAAAAAACCAAATATATCTAAATCAAAAAGAATAAAATAGACTAAGGACAAAAAATAAATTTTTTTTAGAAGAATTAAGATCAAATATGTCGAAAACTTATAATGCTAATTTTTTTTTTCTTCAATCTATTTTTTTTCTTTTTCATTAATACTATCTTATATTTTTAGTCTTTTTTAACATATGTATTGTTGGACAGATGGCTTCAATACTTAAAAGGGGGTGAATTGAGTTTTACAAAATCTTTTCGCAACGCGCTTCCTTTGAAATTTTAAAGAGTGTTTCTTCAATAAAATGATTTAATAAGGAAAACTCTAAGTGTGAGAGCAAGAGTGTGATCAATAAAGTAAGCAACTAAGTAGATAGACACAATCAAAGATTGCAATTTCAATACTAAAGTTTAAGTTAGAGAAATTGCAAACTAGATGTATCATGGCTCGGTCACCACCACCGTAACCTACGTCCAGACTGAAGCCACTCGATCAATCTTTTTCACTAACTATCAAGCTTGAGGGTGCTTGATAAACTGCTACAACCTTTCAAGACTTCGGGCTCTTGATGCCTTACAATTTTTCACTCCAAATTTTATTGGAAATTTGGTGACCTCTCAAGTGTATAGAGGGCCATATGGCTATTTTTATACTCATTTCCGCAAACTAACCATTTTATAGCCTTTATTTTGTCTTCTGCAGAGTAGGTAATCGATTACTATTGTGTGAGAAATCGATTACCATAAAAGATAATCGATTACCAATGCTTCGATAATCGATTACCAACCTATTGTAAGGTTGGATTTCACCCAAAATGATTTTCTATTGATCCAAATCAGTTCCAAATATTTTTTAAACATTTGGTAAACATTGAGAAATATATTTTTATGCTAGGAATGTATTTGAATGTCAACGATGATTTAATGCATGTATTTGAAAAATACTTTGAGCTTCGTTCACGTAAGGAATCAATTTCCCTTTCAAATAATCCTAAGTCCTATGAAATGTTATTTTGAGAATGCTTGGACTTAGAAACTTCTCTTGAAGCTTGAGTCTTGATTTCTTTTATGGTTGCACTTTGAAGCTTTCTTTCCATGCTTGTTTGTTATCATCAAAATCATTGAACCTCTATATTCTTTACGTAGAGTGCATTGGTTCCACATGTATAAGTTTTCCACATATTTGATCTTATTATTTTATTCTTAGTTTATTTTCTTCTTTTTGATTTAGACACAATTGGCCTTTTTTTCTATTACTTTTTTAACATATTTTATTTTATTTTTTCTTTGTTATCGTTGGTTTATTTTTTTCTAAAAAAGATAAAATAAGCATATTAGTTAAGTTTCTAACAGTATTAAAAATGAGTTTAGATGAAAAAAGAGAGGATAAGTGATTAAAAAAAGCACAAGAAATTAAAGGCATAAGGAAAATTTTGAACTTTTCTCTAAATATATATTTAGTTTTGTATTATATCGCAATAGTATCTAATTCCCTCGAGCAATCATATCAAACATATGATTATTTTTTTATATCTACCTTATCTACTCCTCTCAAAAAATTATTAGATTAAATTCTCAACTAATATTTTCGAATAGATCCTCTCATGCGTTACTTAACATGACCATACTATGTAAGAAGATCTTTTTCTTTTTCTTTTTGTATAAATGAGGGGCAAAGCCCCAAACAAACAGAACAAGAGACCTACAAACCAGAATCTCAGAAAACAAAAAGAAACAAACCAACAGAAAGCAAAAACAAATCCAACAGAAACTAAGATTAACATCATCCAATTAACCAAGATCAAGGTTATCAGCCTCCATGAGTTTGACCAGTTCTGGATAAGGTGAGAAAATCAGGTTCATACCAAATTCATCATTAATGGCCTCTTTGGCAATCCAATCAGCACAACTGTTAAAAGATCTAGAGATGTGAGACAAGGTAACCCTCCAATTTTTCTGAAGCCATACTCGAATCTTAGCTACCAGCGGCAGCTTTCGAGAATCATTACTAGGACTCGTAAGTAAGCTAATAGCGTGTAATGAGTCAGACTCAATCAATAAATTCCTACAGCCATGCTTCCAATAGACTTCTAAGCCATGTATAATCTATGAAGCACCGACACTTCAAAAATCCTGACGTGTCGTGTCCGACACTTCCCGACACTCTCGGACACTCCGACACTCCCCGACACTCCAACACACATTATAGAAATTCAAAAAAAAAGTTTAAAGTTTATATTGCATTGATTTTTTAGTTCTAACTATTAAATTCGTTGGATTACGATTACTATTTTATTGAGTTTAATATAAATATTTGAGATATCTTATGTTTTTTTGCAAAATTTATGAATATTATAAGTTTAGATTCATTTTTTATTAAATTATTGAATATTAAATACAATATACAACACATAAATTAAAAATATTATTTAATATCAAAACGTGTCCTAACGTGTCGAAATCTAACATTTTTTAGAATTAACGTGTCGGAGTGTCGTGTCGTATCGTGTCACGTGTCCCGTGTCAGTGTCGGTGCTACATAGTGTATAATAGCCCACAACTCAGCTTGAAGAGGGGAGCAAGAGCCAACGAAGAAAGAAAAACCCTCATTCCAGTAGCCTTTGTTTCTCAAGATACCACCACGAACCGCTCTATTGCCTAAAACTGCACCATCAACATTAATTTTAAACACACCCTCAACAGACCTAGACCAAGAGGAGATATCGGATGAAGATGAGGGAAGCTTGTTTCCTTGAGATTTAGATACTATGTTATTCTTGACATCCTCCAAATAATCAAACAGAAATTTATTAAGTTTATCAGGTCTCCTAAAATTCTCCAAATGTAACTCCTTATTCCTCTAAAGCCAGAGAAAATAACAAACAGAGAAGAAAAAATCTCTCCAATCGATGTATGTACCCAAAGAATGACTTAAGTTCAACTCCAGCCAACCTTTTAAATCTGGAATAGAGAAGAAACTAGAGGGAAAGGGATGAGAGGCACTGCCCAAAAGAGCTTGGCCTTGGGACTAGAGGTGGCAATATGGGTTGAACCCGACGGGTCAACCCGCCAAAACGGGGTGGGTTAGGTTACATATTTCAATCCACCAACCCACCTCGACCTGCCCCGTTGGGTTATGGGTTAAAATGGGTTGGCGGCGGGTCGGGGCAGGTTGGCCCGCCGGGTCATATTCTTTTTTTACTATTAGGTAGTTATTTATTTATTTTTAAGCTTTTGTGATATCTAATTTTTTGTTATCTTAGTACTTTCTAGAAAAAAATATAAAAGAAAAACTTTATTTATGACAAAGATAATTTATGTAATGAGATAAAAATAAGATTGTAAAAAATATCTAACTAAATATTAACATACATTTAGACTTAAGATTAGAAAAAAACAAAGAGAATGTGATATGAAAATAAGTAATATTATCATATTTATAAAATATAATTTATTTTTTATTTTAATTATTTTTTATTTTTTATTTTTTAAACGGGTTGACTCGCCAACCCACCATAAAACGGGGCGGGTTGGGGGTTTCAACCCAAATTCAAGTGGCGTGGCGGGGCGGCCCAACCCACTTTTGGCGGATTGGTGGCGGGGCGGGGCGAGCCAACCCGTTTTTCCACCCCTACTTGGGACAATATCTGAAAATATGAAGACAAGTTTCCACTCTATCAGGACAATTATGACATCTATAAGAACTATTACCCCAATTAGCAATTCTTTCTTTTGTTAACATCCTTCCATGAGCCAGTTTCCAGATAAGAAATTTAACTATTTCTTGACCATTCCAGCTCCAAATTCTGGCCCAGATGTTGAAGCCATTAGGATTAAGAAAATCCATCAGCTTATTATAAGCTATCTTCACAAGAGAAGTGTAAGGGTTCCATTCCTTCCAAGCCATACAGTCTTCATCCGCATCATTAATTGGAGTGGGAATAACTAGGATAACATTAGTAATAGGAGAATCAAAATGGCTACTAAGATACGAACAGTTCTAGTCACCATTTATAGAGAAGATTTCATTGCCAATTTTCAGATCTAGTTCAGTAGAGTCAGGCATAGATATGGAAAAGGAGAGAAGCAACTATGTTATTCCCCTAACATAAATAACACACAAATTAGCTGAGAAGCACTTTAATATTTCATAGAATTCACATGTCACAAGCGAAAACGCATAAATTGTAATGACACAATTAAAAAAAGTTCATTTTTTCTGATACTAGCGCAGATAAATTATCTGCAATAAACCCAATACAACTTACATTAACTACATAATTACTTCATTAAAGATAACGTAAATAACACATAAATTAGCTGACAAGCACTTTAATATTTCATAGAATTCACATGTTACAAGCGAGCACGCATAAATTGTAATGACACAATTAAAAAAAGTTCGTTTTTTCTGATATTAGTTGCAGATAAATTATCTTCAATAAACCCAATACAACTTGCATTAACTGCAGAATTACTTCATTAAAGATAACATAAATAACACATAAATTAACTGAGAAGCACTTTAATATTTCATAGAACTCACATGTTACAAGCGAACACGCATAAATTGTAATGACAAAATTAAAAAAAAAAAGTTCATTTTTTCTAATATTACTGCAGATAAGTTATCTGCAAGAAACCCAATACAAATTACATTAACTGCAGAAATATTTTTCGCTTAAAAAAAGTGCTTCCTTCAACCTCCAAAACCATAGAGGGTCCTTCCCTGTCTCTTGAGAGCATAAACCACATCCATGGCGGTCACCGTCTTCCTCCTAGCGTGCTCCGTGTACGTAACAGCATCGCGAATCACGTTCTCCAAGAAAATCTTCAACACACCTCTGGTTTCTTCATAGATCAACCCGCTTATCCTTTTCACGCCACCTCTCCGAGCCAACCTCCGAATCGCAGGCTTCGTGATTCCCTGGATGTTATCGCGCAGCACTTTCCTGTGCCTCTTCGCGCCTCCTTTCCCCAAACCCTTACCACCTTTCCCGTGGCCTAACATTTTCCCGAGAAAATTTAAATTGAAGATTTATGGTTTTGATTTTGATACGAATGGTTAATGAGTCATAATGACGAATGTGATTGGGATATTTATATTGAAGCGGAAGAAGAGGCATGTGATTTTTGAATTTTGATCTCGGTCATTGGATTTGGATTAATCAACGGCTTAAGTTTATGATCTGTGGTTTGTTACATGGAAAACTAATGGGCGTCGATAGAAAAAATTTAACGGTCAGATTTCGTTTTGGAGGGCATGTGCGGATCACGACTTTGTTAAAATTTTGTAAGATAAATCTTAATTTTTTTTAAAACAAGATAAATCTTAATTTCTTTACGGATATGTGGAAGAAAAAAGTTTGCACAAGAAGGGCATTGCAAACCTATGTAGCACCGATAACGACACGGCACACGTGACACTACATGATATGACACTCCGACACGTTAATTCTAAAAATTGTTAGATTTTGACACGTTAGGACACATTGTGATATTAAATAATATTTTATATTTATGTAGTGTATATTATATTTAATATTCAATAATCTAACAAAAAAATGAAGTTAAACTTATAATACCCATGAATTTTGTAAAGAAACATAAGATATCCCAAATATTTATATTAAATTCAATAAAATTATAATCGTAATCCAACTAACTATTAATTGGAACTAAAAACGCAACGCAATGCAACCTTTGAATCATTTTTTGAGTTTCTACAATGCATGTTGGAGTTTCGGAGAGTGTCGAAGTGTCGGAGAGTGTCGGACACGACACGTCAAGGTCTTTGAAGTGTCGGTGTTTCATAGTTGCAAACCACAAAAAGTAAGGTAATGAAAAATACTCTTATTGTTAAGAGGGTTTTATTAATGTTATGTTACATAATATAAGAGTAGATTCCAACACACACAATAATGGGGAGAGAGAAAGTGGAATAATGAAGAAAAAGAAAAATATGTGGACCCCACCTCTTTAATGTGTGTAGGAAATAAACATAAAATCCTTCTTAAAAATATATAATTAAATAACAAATGAACAACAAAATGCAATAAGGTAGCAATAAAGTATAAATGACAAAATGTAGCAAACTAGCAAGAATATATAGGACATTTCTCCTAGGGGTGTTTGTTTCAAGAGTTTTTCCTGGTTTCCTAGCTAAGTGCATAAGGCAATATCAATTCCCCATTTTTGGTTAACATATGTGATGAATTTTACTCATCTAACTCACTTGCCTATCAATCACAATTGCATGTAAAAATACACAAAAACACTGTTGCAGAAAGTATCTCAGGAGGTGCTCTTTATAGATATTATTTACATTGGTGACACAGCAGCTAGTAGCTATTATGTTATAAAAGTAATAAGTTTGTTAAAATTGAGCTGAGATAGGAATCAGGTACAACTCGAATTATAGTATAAGACTAGGAAACTACATAAATATCTCTACTACTTAAGAGACATTACAAAAGTTGTACTTTCATATTTACACTAATAAGCCCCCTCAAACTCAGGGTGGATGGAGAAAAATGTGAGTCCACCACAATGAGTTTGCCCCTTAATGAAGCAAAACAAGAAACAAAAAGACTCTTGGTGAGAGAGTCAGCAATTTGATCCAATGTTAGAACATGACAGAAGCGAATTTCCTTAGCAAGAACACGCTCTTTGACAAAAAAGCTATCTAACTCTATATGTATTGTTCTGGCATGGAACAGATGATTATGAGAAAGAGACGTTGTGCTTAAGTTGTCACAGGAAACATGGGGAGTTGTGAACTAAATATGAAGCTCTTGAAGTAGTGATTTGAGCCAAATTACTTCAGCAGTAGCTAGAGCTAGACTGCGATACTTTGCTTCACTGCTAAAGCATGCAATTAGATTTTGCTTCTTGGATCACCAAGAGACTAAGTTTGAGCCAAAAAATACACAAGTGCATGAGGTGGATTTGTGCGATCATCTGGGTCACTGGCCCGATCAACATCACAAAGAGTTGTGATAGAGAAAATATGATTGGGATTGCAAGGTTTAAGCAGCATTCCATGATGCAAAGACCCTATAAGATACCGCAAAATTCGTTTGACAACAGTAGTCCATTGCTATTCAAGTGGCTTAGCCATGAATGACATTCTTTATTCATAATATAATTGATTTCTGACAGAGTAAAAGTTGCATATTTCAGAACCCTAACTATGGAGCGATAAAAGGAATGATTTGAATAAGAATTGGATCCATATTCGAAGAGTTTGCAGCCTAACGGAAGAGGGATATATATCCCTTTAGCTTATGCCATGGCGGCTTTGATGAGTAAGTCATTGATGTATTTAGATTGGGAGAGAACTAGGGTTGTTTGATTGTGTTATGTTTTTTTTTTCCTTAAAATTGTTTTGTAGAATAGTTAATGAAATAAGTGTTTTATGTGTTTTTTTAAGTTAAAAGACAAAACAAAAAACATAAACAACTCAGATATATTCTCTAAATTTGATTCTAAAAACTAAAAAACAATTATAATTTTAAAATTATTTTTAAAAAACAAACCTTAACAAACAAGTTCTTTTTTGTTCTGAAAATTAAAAACTTGTTTAGAATCAAATGTTTTTGTTTTTGAATCAGATGTTTTTGTTTTTGATTTTTTTCCTTGCAAAGTTCCCCGGCAACTGCGCCAAATTTGATGTGAGCCATTCAAATTAAAAAGAAGGTTCAAAAAAATTTGTAGTAAGGGCTCAACATGAATCATTTCTCTCAAGAAATTTGCAAGGAACTTAATCGCTCAATTAAAAACAAAAACTAAATCAAAATGGAAACAAAATATAAACGAGAACTAACTCGAAACTGAAACTAAATAGTAACGGGAATTAAATAGAAAAATAGAAACTAATTAAAAGTGGAAACTAAAAATAGAGGGTTTAATAGGATTGGAAATTAAAGCAAGATTAAACGAAAAAGAAAATTGTTAATTTGAAAATGACCAACCCAGAGTTACGATTCCTAGGACATACATCATCGGACAATAGTTACCAAATCGTGGCTGACCCAAAGCAAATTGAAATCCCTGTATTTGCTTAGAAACCTCTCTCTAGACGATCACCTAGTGTTTAATCGAATACGACATATTTGCTTGTGCAATCGCAGGGTATCAACCCGTTCAACTTAAGATCACTGGATTAATTAATCTAAACTTTAAATCTAACATTTAATCTCTTCCCTAAAGTCAATCGCACATCTTGAATCCAAGATAAGGGGAGAGAAAAGAAATTGGGTTCAGAAGGAACGCAGGTCCTCAGGATTCAACCATGGAATCCTCAACACTTGGGGTTGATTAAAGAAACAAAATTGTATTGATCTCAAAACTGTAAATGCAAAACAGAAATGAAAGATAATCCACAAGATTCTCACTCTCGCACTTTTAACCACTAATCAAGCTGGGCTTTGGCTCTACAAATTCAGCCCAAATTAAGAGGATAAAAACATAAATAATGGCTCTGAGCCTCATGTACATTGGATCCAAAATTATAACTTAAGCCCACTTAATTAACTAAAATTCCATAATCATGTTTCTAACTCGGGCTCCAACTTTGACCATTTTCTTGTCCAAATTGGGTTGCCATGTCATAACATTTGTAGTCCTCTGAATTTTCTGCAAAACAAGATAAGAATGAGATTAATCGAACACTTGTAGCAGGAATTATGATCAAAATATGCAGTAACGTAAATTTGGGACTTTATGATAAAAATGAATTAAATTAAATTAAGAGCCCAAATAATTAATTTAGTCTAAAAGTCTTTTATTCTTACACTAAAAAAATCATAAAACTTGATCAAGAGCACAAATAAGTGTAATAAATATTAATTGCCAATGGAATGGAACCAACGTCCGAGTAGAGTTTGCTTGGAGATCACTAAATTATGATTGCAAAGCCGAAAGCCAATGGGGCTATGAGCAAACTTGGAGCGAATAATAATAGAACAAGGGCATGTTTAGTGCATAGTATAGTATAAGGTCCGATGGTATAAGGCCTGATTGTATAAGATCTGATTAAATATTAATACTATCCAGCGTTTGAGATAGTATTGTATAAAATAACATCCTTCAATATTTTAAAAAATAATATATTTAAAAAATTTATTTTAATATATAAATATTAAAATGATATATTAATTCTTGAGAAATGTATTGTAATCAATATTAATACATCAACCCCTTATCATGCCTAATCCACCACTCTTAGGCTTGATTAAGTTATACATCATTTTAATGTATAAGGGGATCCTACTGTATAAGCTTATACTATACGATGGTCACACCAAATAATTGAAAATGTCATAACATGTAATATAAGCTTATACTATCAGACTTTATACATCACACTAAAACATAATTGAAGAATGTAAACGGTTATCATTTCTTATTATCTGTGATTCCATCCTATACGTCCTTATTGTACAAACGGACCCTTGAATGATCATGTGACGGGGTAAGTTATACAGCAATTGAGCTTGGGGTGTTATCCAAACTGTGGGTTAGTGGGGATCACGTACTCATCACGTTTGCTGATCTCTCTAACTTCTTTTCTCTCTCTCTATTTCCCACTCTTCTCCTTCTTCCCAATATTTCTATTGCGTAACAGCACACACCTGAAACCCTAACACAGATTTCACACTCCTTTGATGCTAACATATCTTCCAAAACCGAATTCAGCAGGACCCTTTAGAAATTAGTCACATATAAAAGCGATGAAAAGAAAGGAGAAAGCAGCCATTGCGAGTTCTGGATATTTCCATGATCCTCCTCTCAAGCACGTGCCGAAGAAGAGAGTATCATGGAAAGATCAAGAACACCCAAACTCATCATCAGCAGGTAAAATAAACCACCAAACTGTGCTCAACAAACAATTCCACCACACGAAAATAACTCTGATTCCTGAAGGAAAGAAGAAACCAGCAGCCACTGGTAAAACCTCAAAACTCCATTCTTGTGGTGTATGTTTTGATTTCAAATCAGACTCTCATATGTTCAGAAGATGTCAATGCAACCACCCCTTTTGCACTGATTGCATATCCAAGTACGTTGCTTCTCAAATACATCAAAATATTCTCAAGGTGAATTGTCCAAATCCAAAATGTTCTGTGGAATTGAAGCCAAAACATTTGCAAACCATTTTGCCTAAACAAGTTATTGATCGATGGGAATCTGCTAGATGCGAGTCTTCAATTGCTGTGTCGGAAAAGACTTATTGCCCCTTTAAGGATTGCTCTGTTTTGTTGGTGAATGATGGAGGTAAAGTTGTGACCAGTTCTGAGTGCCCCTCCTGTCATAGACTATTTTGTGCGCAGTGTAAGGTTCCATGGCATGCAGAAATGAATTGCAACGAATTCCGAAAGTTGAAAAGGAGTAAAGTTGAAAAGGACTTGGATATGAAGTTTTTGGAGTTAGCCAAAGGGAAAATGTGGCAGAAATGTCCCAAATGCTATATGTATGTTCAAAGACGTAGTGGATGTGAACACATACTATGCAGGTTAATTGTATTTTTGTATCCCTACCTTTACCATTTTCACATCTTTTTAAGTATCAATCAATCTATGTATTTCATTATTGAGTAAAGGATTTCTCCGGTCACCGGATATAAGGTTATATTCAGTGAATTCATTCAAAACGAATACGACGTCGTTTTGGGGTATTTTTGTAATTATAATATATTGCAGTATTATATTAGTCTTTGTCATTATAATTTTTTAATCTTATAACCCAAAAACGACGTCAACGACGTCGTTGTGAGCTCATTGAAAGGTCTTGGGCACTCTCACCCTTTGAGCTAGCTTTTGGGGTGGTGACCTCAAGGTCCGTAACAATTGGTGCTTTTATTGAGAGTTGAGGCCACGGAAAGGGTTACCTATATGCTGGATTAAGGTGCCTTTGGGCACTCAATACTGATAGGTGAGTGAAGCCGCCCAAATGGGGAAAGGGCTACCGTCGGGTCAATGTCAATAGAGTGAAAGCTGCCGTGGACGTCGGCCCTTAAAGGGTGGCAATGTTACAAGTCTCACATTGGTTGCCTATACAACCAATGTGGGGTTTATAAGGCCTTGGACACTCCCACCCTTTGAGCTAGCTTTTGGGGTGGTGATCTCAAGGTCCATAACAATTGAGAAATACTTTTCCTTTCATTATTATATCATGAAAGCATGGGAAATCATTATAATAACTACATTTTCTCTTTCCAGGTGTGGATGCCAATTTTGCTACCACTGTGGGGAGAATTGGTTGCAGTTTGGACATCTATGCAACAGTCGTCGGTCAACATGAGCTTTCACAGGTATCTTTGGAAATCATAGCATGTAGAATTAAATTTTATTTTTGGTAATCGATGGCCAGAAATTAAAGATTTTGAATTTTACAATTATCAATTTTAGGAAACCTGGTTTTATCTTTCTATACCCCAAATCAGTCTCAACTCCCAAATAATTTTTTTTGAGATATGTAGGTTTTCCAAATTAGACATTTTTGGACTTATCAAATGCTTACATCTCTGTTAGGTGAATGCATTTTTCATGTGATTGTCATGTTTGACAATGGGGTGATGAGATTTTAAGTTTTATATTTTCTATAAAGTTGCAATTTTTATTCAAATCTTCTGTTATGAAAAAATGGGTGTTTTTAAGATGTTTTGTGTATGGAATTAGGCATTGATAAGCTATATAGAGCATAAAGCTTTTGTGTGCCTTAGATAACTTTCAATTCTCAAGTATTCTACAAAGTATAGGAGACTTTGGTTTCTAACAATTTTTACAATATAATGTTTGAGCATATTATCATGTGATATTTGTGTCTTAAAAGATGGTATAATTTGTTAAAGTTGCATAACAAGTTTTTTTTTTTTTTTTTTTTTTTAGTACAAAGTTGCATAACAAGTTGTGTAACTGGATTTTATTGATTGGCTAAATAAAAACTGTTTTATTTTATTATTATTCTTATTAATTAACTTCAGCTTCTTAAGCTTTTGATTGCATGAAAAAAAAAATCCTATACTTTGAAGAAAACAGAACCTGGGTACAGAGCCTTTGAAGAAAACAAAAATCTTATTCTGTAAATCAAATCAACGTCATATACTTATTGTGGACCGGCCTCACAGTTTAAAGTTATGGGCAGGCTCTTAGAGATTCAATTAAGGGGTCATTTTCCTGCATCATTATAGTGAGAATCGTAGAACTCATGCTAGAGGTTCTCTCACTCCACAATACAGCTCACCATCATACACTTGATGGTATGTTACCTCACTCACATAAATGAGATAATAGTAACTCACCCCTTTCTCTTATCATATCATTTGAAAATATGTCCCACCTATATATATGTCTATTATCTCATTCTCTCATTGAAGAGTATCTTGCATCCATTGTATTTATGATGTGTTACTCTGCAAAAATATATAATCATATCGCCATCACACAATCCCTCCTCTCAACCTCACTGAGATACTCACATGGTGACTCCTTCAACAGCTTTGATATATATCATCGCCTCTAAGAGCACTTCCTCTGTGACATACTACTCCCTTTAAGGATACATACCTAACTCTCTACACAAACCGTTCAAACACATTAATGATTGCGTATTGGCCTTATAACAAAGGGTTTGATGCATGCTTGCTTGTTATGCATTTAATTTTTTTGTAAGTTTAAACTGACTCAAAATTAACTGTGTAATGTTTATATCAGATGGCAGAACTGTTGGAAGCTCAAATGACAAATGCAGGAAGTTCTAGTAGTATTATTCATCACAATGAAAGAAAATCTGATAGCTAATATACTAGCTAAAAGAACGGCCAGCGATGTGGTGTTTAGGAACCCTCTTAAAGTGCTAGATTATTTGTATTTTATTTCGCAAGTTAGTTGTAGATATGTGTTTTATTGCTTATATAAAGATCTTAGATTGAATTATAAAAGATATATGATAATAGGTTCGTTTTTGGTCATGTCATTTGACAAGAGCTTTTGATCTGCTCCCACAGATTAAGTGTGGGACCCACACTTAAAAAAAGAGAGAGTAAAGACAGCGGTTCTTTGTTGCAGGAAGGGAAATATCTCCAGTGTTATTGTAGTATTGAAGACTCAGTGCATCATTTACTTAATTTGGAAATAATAATATTTTTTTTTTAACCATTTTACTCTTCTTTGTATAGTTATTTTCTCCTAAACCATCATCTTTTCTATTTTTAATAAAGGAGTACATACTACAGTAGTACCAAAGATATTTTTGGCAGGAAGAAATAATGTCATTCCTATAACGTGACAAACTGTTTTCCCCACAATATTGATCTGTTGTCTGTTTTCGAGTTACAGCTTAGCATTGAAAGATGGGAAAACATTTTGTCATGTTACATGAGAATTTAATTCTCATGTTGTGACTCTTCAATTTGCGTGCAATTTTTTTTTAATTTTTTTTAATAAATGTGGGACCCATCACTAGTTGAGTTACAAAATTTTCATGATTTAGAGGATGCCTGTTATTGCCCTTTGCGCCAGATGTAGTTGATGGGCCTATGTCCCCGCTTTAATTCTATTAGCCTCTTGGAGTGAAGGCCTTTCCACCATTGTATGCATTTCAATCCCCAAAAGGACTCTTACGAGATGCATGCCAACCGCTGTTGTCTCTTTTGTCTTGCTTACGAGATGCTTTGCCTCTTATTTAATTTATTAGCTTTGTTTCATGATGTTTTTTTTTTTTTACAATTTGAGTATTTGTTGCCTCCCTCTCCAATTTAGGAGGAGTATTAGGGGGGAAAAATTAAAGATGTGGAAGATCGATAAAAATGTGAACATTACTTTCCAACATATTAGGGATAATAAGTTATATTGTTTCTTGGGGAGGTTATAGTTACTATTTATTTTTCTCACTACTAAATTTTAATCGTTGGTTTCCGTCAATCTAATGGTTGTAATTTATTAGATCATATTTATTAATTAATTATTAATTTTAAATAAATTATGACCATTAAAATCAATAAATTATGACCATTAAAATCAATGGTTAAGATTTGGTAGTAAGAGATAATAAGAAAAATAGTTATTAATTCTTATTTTAATTCAAAATTCAGTTGTAAATATCTCTTATTCTCTCTAGCTTCTTATTGAATAATGAAAAGAAAATTCCTTTGGGAGAGTTCACCATGACGTGGATGTTCCCAACTAAGCAAGATTAGGATACTTTGGTTTATTAAAAAAAAAAAAAGACATAATTTTTCTCCTAAAATATTTATCAATTACCATATTCAATTTTAACATGTGTAAATAGGTAAAGATTGGAAATCCGTGAAATAGAAGACTTGGGTTTAAAAAGTTTTTCTCCGGATATCATGATTGAAAACATGAGTAAGGATATTCTAATTTTCAAAAATTCGTACTATTAATTTAGTACCCATCACATCATCGTTGGATCAAAGAGAGAAAATGTTAAAAAGTATTTGAAGAGAAAGAAAATGTTAATCTAATGGTGATTAGATAGTTAGTAAGTTAGTAGTGGGAATTTTTGGTAGTGAAAATATCTCTCATCTCAAAATATATAAGATGCCATCCTTAAAACACATGAGCAAATTTCTGTTTTGCAAAACAGTTTTTTAGTTCGTAGAACAAAAAAAATTAAAAAACTATAATTGTTTTTTTTTTTAAAAAAAAATCAAATTTATAAAACTTGTTTTTGTTTTATGTTTTGTTTTTTAAGAAAAAAATATAAAGAATAATTTCCATAACTATTTTACAAAATAATTTTAAGAAAAAAAAAAAAAAAACAGAACACAATCCAATACACCTTATATATTTTATTTCTTCTTTATTTTGCATTACCGAAGATGATGGGACTGACTCTTCAGTGGTCTGTTGGGCGAACTAATGACGAAACTCCCAAGAAGTGTAATTACGTTTAACGATAGAAATTCTAAGGAAAGGGAAATTAGAAAGGGAGATTAAGGGGAGAGAATACGGAGAAAAAATAAGTGAGGAATTTAATGATTTTATAGAATTATAGTTTCGAGATAAGAAAATCTTAATTTGAATTAGAAATTAATAAAACTAATTTTAAATAAAATAATTAAGATAAAAACAAACTAATCTAATACCAAATAAGAAGATAAGAATAAACGTATAACGTAACAAATTAATAACATTTGTTGTGATTCTAATTGACTACAAAAAGTCACATCGCAAATGTTGTGTCGTAAACATCCGGATAGTTTTATACGGAACAGTATCATTTTACACAAGTGTAAGTTACACTTTCAATCCTGACCATTGATCCCACTTATATATAATTTTTTAGTAACGTGAGCCATTGGATACAAGTTGATCAATGATCACAAATTGAGGGTAAGACTTCTAACAAACAAAAATAAAAATCCCCATAATTCGGCATTGGATATTTTGAATCATTGTATCCCGAGTAAAACTTATTAGATAAGAATGTTAAGATTGAATGCTTGCTCGTCCTCCAATTCATTGACATCATTTCCTATGTTATGCGTGAATCATTCTAACAAGTCAATTATTTAAGAATGTGAAGAGTTGTTACAAGCACATGCAGAAGAAGAAAGAAGAAATACAGTAACAACATAAAGATGGCTGGTCAATCCTCAAAACTCTTCTGCGGAATTTGCTTTGATTTCAAACCAGAGTCTGAAATGTTCATAAGAAGTAAATGCAACCACCCCTTTTGCACTGACTGCATATCCAATTACGTGGCTACTCAAATACAGAAAAATGTTCTGAACGTGAATTGTCCAAATCCAAATTGTTCTATTGAGTTGAAGCCAAAACATTTGCAACCCATTTTGCCTAAACAAGTTATTGATCGATGGGAATCTGCAAGACACGAGTCTTCAATTGTTGGGTTGGAAAAGACTTATTGTCCCTTTAAGGATTGTTCTGTTTTGTTGGTGAATGATGGAAACGTTGTGACTAGTTCTGAGTGCACCTCTTGTCACAGACTATTTTGTATGCAGTGTAAGGTTCCGTGGCATGAAGGAATGGATTGCGAGGAATCTCAAAAGCTTAAAAGGAGTGAACGTGAAAAAGAATTGGATTTGATGTTTTGGGAATTGGCCAAACTGAAAATGTGGCAGAAATGTCCCACATGCTCTATCTATGTCGAAAGTTGTGGTGGATGTGAACACATAACCTGCATGTTTGTATTTTGTTTCTCCATTAATAATTTTCACAACTTCTAACTTTCCTTATAAGTAATTCATTTTATATCATTTTAATCAAAGTATGGTAATCAATTATAATAGCTCCATTTTCTCTTTCCAGGTGTGGACGCAACTTCTGCTACATCTGTGGGCAGAATTGGGAGTTTGAACATGTATGCTGTAGTCCTCGGTCCACATGAGATTTCACAGGTAGCTTTGGAAGAACACTTAGCATATAGCATGTAGAATTCAATTTTATTTTTTATAATCAATGTCCACAAATAAAAGATTTTGAATTTTTCAATTATCAATTCTAGGATACCCATTTTTATGTTTTTATACCCAAAATCAGTCTCAGTCTCAACTCCCAAGTAATTTGTTTTGAGATATGTAGGTTTTCCAAATTAGAGATGTAACATTTGGACTTACCAAATGCTTGTTTATCTGTTAGGTGAATGCATTTGTTTATATGATTGTCATGTTTGACAATGGGGTGATGAGATTTTAAGTTTTCTGTTAGGTACACGTTCCCATTTTTCTTCAAATCTTCTGTTATGAAAAAAAAAAAAAAAGTTCAAGTTTTTAGGGAAAACTTAAAAAAAAAAAAAAAAAACCCTGTAACTTTTTCCTCCTTACTTAAAATCTTTTTATCAGGAGTAAGTGATAAAAAAATTTAAATAAAGACGTAAATGATTCAAAAAATTTGTTAGGAGAGTAAGTTTTTTTTTTTTTTTTTTTTTTTTTTAAGTTTTCCCAAGTCTTTAAGATGCTTTGGATATAGCTATAGGCATTGATAAGCTTTAGCATAAAGTCTTTGCACGTCTATTAGGCGGGTCATGGGGAGCTAACGGGAGATGTCATTGATGGATTAAGTTACACCAATCAAATCAAGTGTATCTAACACATGTCTTAACACAAAACCTTAAGATATTGGGGTTCATGAGTCGTTTCACTTATCTTCATTTAGCTCATTACTAATCAATGTGTGTAACTCCATCACACTTGAATATCCTAAAAATTTTACCCTCAAGTGTGAAACTCCACATTAGTATACTCATGACGGGGGTCACCACCAATGCACTAAGCTACATCAACCATATCAAGTGAGTCTGATATAATGTTTCAATCAAAAACTTGAAGACATTGATTTCATGGGTTCTCCCATAAATCCTTAAGGCATTGGAGTGTCATGGGGGTTCTCTCATATGGTCTTTGGCTTCTAAAGTATTCTTCAAAATGTTGGAGACTTTGGCTTCTAAATTTTTTTACATATAATGTTTGAGCATATTAGCATTAGCTTCTGGTGTTTGTGTTTTGGCTTTATAACGGCGGTTTTTTATATTGCCCGCTGTTTGGGCATTCAATTTTTAAAGTTTAAAGTGACCGAAATTTGAGAGTACTATGTTTATAACAGATGGAAGCTCAAATGGCAAATATGAAGGAAGTTCTAGCTATTATTTATCACAAGGAAAGGAAATCTGGTAGCTTACATTTTAGCTAAAAGAGCAGCGATGTTGTGTTTAGGAGACTTTTGAAGCACCACAATCTGGGCTATATAGAAATGAGCAACTTTCTCTTAAAATTTCGTAATATTAATTTTAGTTATATGAAGCGAATCGGAGCAGTGGTAAAGTTGTTCTGTCAAAGGTTATGGGTTTATTTCCAGAAAACAATTTCTTTGCAATTATGTAAGGATAAAGGTTATGTTTTTTTTATTATTATTAATTTAGTTATCTTTATATTTACAAAAACTCGCTTGTTTACACTTGTGCATTCCACCCTTATCTAGTTATCTGATTATCTTTTACTTTCAAACAGCTTTTGTCTTTGAATGAAATATTTCGGTACTAATGACGAATAATAATTTAAAAAATAATCTATGAACAATAATTTACAGTTTTGCCAGTTCTGCGCATTATGAGTATATACGAATTATGTAAAAATTATCCAAACAGCTCAAAGCAGAAGCATTATGCAGACATTTATTATAGGTCATCTGCATTGAGACAATGAGAATTCATGTTTTGAGAATATACCAAAATTATCCCAATTCAATGCTCGTATCGTATGTGCTTAATTCTCGGGTAGGGATGTGCATGTTGAACCGAACCGGATTTTTTTGAAGAAAGTGAACTGAATTGGTTTAAATGGTTCAGTTTGAAAGTGGTTCGCTTCGGTCCAAAACTGGTTCGGTTCGGAAATAGTTCAAAACCGGTTAGGGTCGACCCTCTTTTGAAAAGAAAATTAAAATTTTTAAAAATAAAGTTATAAAAATTATTTTGGTTTGGTTTGAAAATGGTTCGGTTCGGTTCGGAAATGGTTCGGTTCTTAAACCGGTTCTAAAAGCTAGTTCAGTTCTTAAACCGATTCTAAAAATCGGTTCAATTCATGAACTAATTTTTTAAAACTATTTATTTTATGGAGCTGTTCAATTCAGTTCATGGTTCGACCCAAATTTTTTGGTTATTTTGCACCCATATTGTATTCTGAGGTCGCTCTTTACCTACCATATAACCATCCATCTGAATCTTCTATTCTACTGCCCATCATATCATGCTCTCCATACATGGCCTGCCAGCTGTCCCTTTCTGAACAAACTTCTTTTGTCTTTCCTTAATCAACGCATTTGCCTTGTTACTTGAGAGGGGAGTGTCAGCATTTTCCTCCATTTTGAATTTTGTATTTGAATTCATTTCTAACAGCTCCTTTATTTACTTCTGTTTTGATTTTGTATTTAAATTCATTTGTAACAACTATTTGATTGTATTTGAATTCATTTATAACAGAATATTGAGTTCCCATGTATATATGAATGCATTTGTAAAAGAAAATCAATTCAAAATTTTCTTTTACACCGGCGGCTAGCCACCACAAACTGGGCTATGTATATATGAAGGCATTTGTAAATTGTTTTGAGATATGAAGGTTTTCTAAATTAGACATGTATCTTTGGGCATATCAAATGCTTATTTATCTGTTATGTGATTATGTTTATACATGTATCACCGACCACAATTAATTTGAGATAAAGATGTTGTTGATGTTGATATTTCATGTAAGGTTCCAATTTTTCTTCAAATCTTCTGTTATGAAAAATAGGTGTGTTTTTAAGATGTTTTGTGTATGACAATAGACATTGATAAGCTATATGTAGCGTAAAGTCTTTGAATGTCATGGATAACTTCCAATTTTCAAGTATTCTACAAAATATAGGAAACTTTGGCTTCTAATAATTTATATATATATATATATATATATATATATATATATATATATATATATATAATGTTTTGGGGCTTTGAGCATAATAGCATGTGATATTTGTGGCTTGAATACTGGTATAATTTGTTAAAGTTGCATAACAAGTTGTGTAACTAGGATTTTATTGATTGGCTAAAAAAAAACTATGGCTTTATTTATTGTTATTCTTAGTAATTGATTTTGGCTTCTTAAGTTTTTGATTGCATAAAAAGAATCACATGTTACGTTGATGTCCTGATGCAATCTTAAATTATAGTATAGATGTCAGTTAGGTCGTGAAGAGATAAAATTTAACAACCAAAGTTTTGTTTTATTTTTTGTTGTTATTTCTTTATTTATTTATTTTGCAATAGCAGCCAGTGCACTAAACCTCGTTTGAGAGACCCTGGGTAGTGGGTACATAGCCTTTGAAGAAAACCAAAATCTTGTTCTGTAAATCAAATCAGCGACATATAATTAAAAAGCTTTGTGTTACGGAAATTAGTGTGCAAGCCTTTATAAATCTCAAGGCAATTCAATGTGGGATTTGTAACATTGTCATTCCTTCTAATGGCCGACGTTTATGGCGGCTTTCACTCTATTGACACTGATCCGATGATAGCCCTTTTCTTCCTTTGGGGTGGCTTCACTCACTTATCAGTATTCAGTGTCCAAAGATATCTTAATCTAGCCTATAGGTAGCCCTTTCCGTGGCCTCAACTCTCAATGAAAGCACTAATTGTTACGAACCTTGAGATCACCACCTCAAAAGCTAGCTTAAAAGGTGAGAGTGCCCAAGACCTTTGTATAGACAACCAATGTGAGACTTCTAACACTTTGAATACAATGATTGAGTATTGGCCTTATAACAATGGGTTAGATACATGCTTGCTGGTTATGCATTCAATTTTTTTAAGGGTTTTCGTTTTGTCCTTTAACTTAACACAACAAAGTTTTCTACGCACACAATATTTGGTGGGGCCCACACTTTTTAAAACAAAAAAAATAAATAAAAATTAAGGCACACAAAACGAATCTCTATAACAATACAGAATCACTTTTCCTACAACATAACTCTTATAAAAACTTTTTTTTAGTTTAAACTGACTCAAATTAAATGTGTAATGTTAATAACAGATGGCAGAACAGTTGGAAGCTCAAATGGCAAATGCTGGAACTTCTAGTTATATTATTCATCACAAGGATAGAAAATCTGATAGCTAATATTCTAGCTAAAAGAACAGCTAGCGATGTTATGTTTCTCATGACAATTTTTGGTAACTTTATCGAACAGTTCGTAATGTATAATTATGCATATGTTAAGTGTTATGTTTTTTTTATTGTACCAAAAAAAAAAAAGTGTTATGTTTTTTTTTTTAAACCGAAAATAGCGTCGGAGTGCATATGGGTATTGAAAGTACATATGATTCAGTGGCTTCTTGTCTTTGGTAGCAAAATTTCTTGCTTGTGTTTATTTTAAGAATTTATACCTTTATTTTCTTTGTAGGTGTTAGATTTAAATAAAAATATATAGTAGATGACGTTGGTATAAGGACAGTAGTGTGATGGGTGAACTTGCAAATCCCAAATTAACATATTTTTCTAGCCATTTATAATTTATTAATTTGGAACTTAAAGGTTACAAGATCAAATCTTAATGTCATTATTGCATAAAAAATAAAATAAAATATTTTTTCAAGTTTCTAGAGCATTAAATTCTTTGTTTTAATTAATCAGCCCATGCATCCTTAATGAGTATTTAGTAATTGATTAATTATAAAAAATTATTATATTACATTAATTTTTAATTTATTTTTTAAAATTGAGCGTAGAATGTGACCCACTTGTTTTATGATGGACACAATATGACATGAATAACTAATTATTTCTTTTATTATGAGAGTTGGCGGAGTATGATACAACACAAACATATAATAAATGTTGCTTTTATCAATATCGTGTTATCACAACATGAATAATCTCGAAAAAGATTAATGCATGTTAGTGTCACGTTGACAAGTCACTCCATAGCTTCATATAAATTTTTTTGTATAAGCTTTTGGCAATATAAACCCGACACAAAATTGGAAACGAATTGATCCAAGCACGTATTTCTCGTGAATTGTTCATATCGTACAAATGAATCGAATTGAAAATTGTAACAGGGCAAATTTGGTTAAATTAATTAATTCTTTATTGGATCTGCAAAAATATCATTTCTTTCTATAAAGTAGGAGATCCCGATCACCATAAGTAGAACTTCGACCATAACACAATCGGCAGATCTAGGTCGATTGATCTTCTCAATTAAAAGATCCCATATATCGATAATACACATTCCAAGTCATTCGAGCTTTTCTTGGAAGTATGGCATGAGTTACGTCGTGCCTGGTACTCGAACATTGGCTCGAGACATTTTCTCTACCCTTTCTTATTCAACTTAATATTTGAGCATTTTCTTGCTTGCAAGAAAAGGAATAAACCAATTATCAGTAATGTTCCGAATAACCCAACCTTCAAGAAGCTGAATAGCCTTTTCTCTTGAATGGCCCAACCCCTTAAATAGCCCAATATCCTGGGCCCAAATCAGATGAGACCCGTACACGTCAGTCCTACCAACACCACCGAGTGCGAGTCCCGAGGTGGCTCACATTCCTAAGTGAGACACTAAAATGCCTCATCTAGGAACCCCAACCCTCTGCAAGTCGCCCCATATACCATAAGAGGTAATCGCCCCTCTATCGCGTGCTGCCATCGCCAGGAGCAGGTACTGTATCACTGTCCACTCCTGCTATGGCAACTTATCATAGCAAACCCCTAGGAGCGTTGACCTCCGCAAGAAGACCCCTAAACAGGCCAGCACATAGGGCATCTATAAATACCACCCTCCACACACAGTGGAGGGGATCTTTTATGTACCGTTATTATGCCCATCTGTATTAAGTCTTATTCTTACTCATTATCTGCCATTGTTATTAGCTTGCGTTACACTTGGAACCATACATTCGAGTGTGGTCTTTATCTTAACTAGAGGTACTATCCATACAATAACATTACCCCTCAAAGGTTATATAGTGGGTTATAGTGGACTTATAGATTCTAACGGTACAAGTCAAATATGTGAAACTTATGAGACTCATAAAATGAGAAAAGCATGATTCATATTTTATTCCGTATTATCTTAAATAAATTTATATCTTTCATGTGGGTTCATCTATCACTGATCCCAATTAATTTGGGATAACTGTGATGTTGATTTGATGTTGTTGATCTTAAACAAATTAATTTCTTTTACTCTGTAATTGGATAAAATAACAAAAGAGAAATGAACAAGGCCTATAAAAAAAAAAAAAAAAAAACCAAAACCCTTTCATGAGCATGTATAATGGGAAATGACACATATAAGTCAAGAAAGAACACCAAATTAGTGATAAGGATAAAGATGTGAAGATTACGTCCCTTTATATTAGCGATAACTATAAGTGTGAATCTATTTTGTATTTTTATCTTCGTAGATATCTTTTTTATTACTTTTATAAAGCCTTATATTTAATAATGAAAGATAAATGACAATTCTTTCAAATTATTTACCAAAGTATTAGAGCGTGATCATTCTGTATTTTGTTGCTGAGTTTCCTAAGCCCAGCTCTACTTTATTTTCATGATGATTATGTGTCAACCTTATCTTGATCTTTATACTGAAAAACCATAAAGTCTGCCTCGTAGCCGCCACCTATTGTTGCCTTTTGTGCCAGATGTAATTGATGTGCCTATGTGTACGCTTCGATTCTATAACGCTCTTGACTTGAAGGCTTATCTATTGTTAACTTCAATCCTTAAAAGGATGTTTGATATATAGATTTTTTTAAAATTTTTTTGAAAAATTAATATTGAAAATTCTATTTACTCATGTTTTGTAGAAGAATTTTAATAATTTTTTAAAAAAATATAATTTTTTTAAAATTTTTAATTTATGAACAAATTGTATAACAAAATGATATCCAAAAATACTACTAGGAGAATAATATTATTGGAATCTTAGATATTAGGAAAACTTGACATTGGCAATAATATTTAACAATCATCTAATTAAACATAGAAACAATAAATTTGAGCCAATATTTTCAATAATATTTTTACTTACTAACTAATTTTTTGGTCACATTCATGAAAAGTTTACTTTCCAAGCATATTCTTGATAATTATGATTCTAAAAAAAAAACATTCTCATTTATCAAACTTCTAAAAAAACTCTTATAAGAAGCAGTTTTGTCTTTCTTACGAGATGCTTTCCTTCTTATTTAGTTGGAAAATATTACTCTCATTTTTTCTCACTTCGATCTTCATACCCCACATTTTTTTTATAATGGTGGGACTTACCTATTTTGTCTCTATAACATAAAATAACTATATTATGTTAAATGAGATTAATAAAACCCTATTTAGTTTGTTAATTTCTTTGTTAGTTTTGTTTCATGGTGTTCTTTTACGATTTGAGTATTTGTTGCCTCACTCACCAATTTAGGGGGAGTATTAGGAATAAATATTAGCACGTGGAGATCACATGCCATCATATTAAAGATAAAGATAAGATTATGGAGAACATTATTTATCTATAAAGTATCGATATTTCAAAATTTCTAATGTATCGTGTCCGATACTTTTTGACACTTCAACACTCCAATATTTATTGTAAAGACTCAAAAATGATTTAAAGGTTACGTTGCGTTCCATCTTGAATTCCAATTATTAAATTCGTTGAATTATGATTACCATTTTATTGAGTGTAAAATAAATATTTAAGATATCTTATGTTTCTTTGTAAAATTGATGGTATTATAAGTGTAACTTTATTTTATTATTAAACTATTTAATATTAAATATAGGGATTAAAGTATCCACAGTAACTTCAGAAAAGGATATCTATTGTTCAAGTAAACGATGATGTTTTGGTCCTGTTTTTTTTTTTTTAAATCGAATTTCTTATCGTTCGCTTTCTTTTTCTGTTTCGTCTTTCCTAACTGATAATAGTCTTCGCAACTATTATTCATACCCAAATTCCAGTTATTACGCTACTACTGTTCAGGTTCATGAAATTGGATGCAAGACACTCATAAAAACAAGGGATGACTTTCGATGACTTCATTGCTAAGGCTTGGTATGTATTAATTAGCATTATTTTAGGTTTTTCTTTTCTTATTTCTTCTTCCTACAAATTTTTTACCTTTCCTTTTGGAAACGGCATGAAAGAGAAACTTTGGCATGCTTAGACTGCTTAGGAATAGTGAGTGTTGGTAGATAATAGGTTCTGCCTCAACACCAGCTATTGTAATCAACTTTGCAATTAGTGTTAAAATGGCCAACGAAAACAAAAAAGAAATTCAATGAAAATGGGACTGCAATTTTAGTTGTCAGGGTTAGCTAAATCTGTAAGTGCAGAAATTATGAATCCAGGTAACACTCTAGGATGCATGTCATTCTGAATATTTAAGAAAAAAAATTCACCAAAAAATTAAAAACAGAATAGAAAATAAACAAGCAGGAGCTGTTGAAAAGGGACCTGGGAAGTTGTTGAGGTTGGAATAATCCAAACTCAATTAAATCTTGCCATACATTGTAGAACCAAGCCACCTACTTTGAATCTTTTTTTTTTTTTGTGAAAACTCCGTTACTTTGAATCTTTAATTTTGTTTAGCCAATTTCAAATAGGCTTTAGATTAGTAGCTCTCCAATTTCTCATGGCTATAAGAGATCACTAGCTTCTTATATCATTTGAATCTTTATGTATTAGCTTCATCAAGAAAATATCATGCAGTAAGTAATTTTTTTAAGTTATTCAAAAGTATATTGTTTCTAATTTTCTATTAGTCATTAGACTGCTGGAAATGTGAAGGTGATTATTTATTTGTTAACATGCATTGCATATATGATATATTTGACATCCTTCTAAAAACATGTATGTATACTGCTTTTATTATTGCTAAATTTACAATGATTGTTCTAAAGAACTTTGAAATGTTAACACAGGATTCGAGTTTGATGCCAAATTCTACAACCTAATTGTCATGCTGGTAATCATGTCTACACTCAACTACCACTTCATTTCCAGCTATTATTGCCTTCAATAACCTGAATTGGCTTCTGTTTTGAATGAATATAATAGAAGGGACCTTCCGAACACATTTTACTGCAAATAATTGAGCCCTGGGATAAGTATCGTTTTCTAACATTAGAATATTTAACATATAATTTACTATCCTATTCTCATTTTTATCCTACCTTTTCGTTTTCCTCATCTCTGATCATATTTTTTGTTATTCTCTTTCTTGTCACCGTCATATCAAATATTCCAAGGTAAGCGACCCACTGTTTTAAAAAATTATTATAGTTCTTGTGTCTTATGCTTTATAGGGGCACTAATAAATTCTTTAGGAGCTATTGCTTTGGGGGCACCTGTTACCATTCAGCTTATAGTATGGTGAACCAAACAATGCCTTAGAGAGCAAATGGGTCTACCTAGAACTAGAAATGCCAGTTGAGTCAAGCTAAAAGCACTGTAGGCTCACCTTAGTGCAAACAACAACAACAACTAAAACAAAACAAAAGCTTTTCCCCTTGGGAGCGATCAGCTACAGAACAATACCCTTGTGACTTGTGTTCTGTTAAAATCAAGTTTTCTAAAAGGCATATAGGTTAAGTTTTTTT
This sequence comes from Gastrolobium villosum, assembly GCA_032173675.1. Lineage (NCBI taxonomy): Eukaryota > Viridiplantae > Streptophyta > Magnoliopsida > Fabales > Fabaceae > Gastrolobium > Gastrolobium villosum. Next base: position 3,136 of record JAVKPL010010992.1, on the reverse strand, counting down.
CATGGTTTCTCTTACAAAGCGTTTGGTACGCGGTTTATCTAAGAAATCTCGGGAAGCTGAGATGGGAAAAAATTTAAGCTACGTTTGGTATGCAAAATTTGCAAAATTTCCAGGGCACATTTCTTTCCGAGAAAATAGTGTCACTTGTTAACTCAAGTACGGATGGAGAAAACAGATATCCAAAAATTTTATGGAATTGTTCGATGCCAGAGAAAGATAAAATTAAAGCGTGAAAAATTTGACAAAAATGACCCCATGTTTTGTATGGGTATGTAGATATAGTTTTTGCAAAAGGTAAAAAGTGGGGTTATTTTGGTAAAATAACCTCACATTCCCATCAATATTTCATAAGCAACCAAACACAAACTTAGTAAAATTAACTTCATTTTTCCGAAAAAATATAGATTCACCAAACAGCTTTTTATTAACATTCCAGTAAAATATATTTCTCACTGCATTCTGGTAATAATTATTTTCTGGATAAATAAAATTTCTCTCGTACCAAACGCCCCCTTAGAGTTTTCCTTGGTCTTCCTCTACCTTATTTATTGGGTTATCCTCCATTTGGCTTGGCATTTATTAATTAGTCTTCTCCACACATGGCCAAATCATCTTAGGTGAGATTCTGTCATCTTTTCCTCCACAAATGCTACTCTTGCTTTCTCTCTAATACATTCATTCCTGATATTGTTTAGTTTTACATTGGCTATCAATTGCATAACACAACTCTTCTCTTAAACTCAGGCTTGGGAGCGATTATTGGCAACAAACCGCGGCACAGGCAGACTTAGGTTCAATTCAACTCAATGAAGGAGGGAAAAAAAGGCATGCTAACTCAAGTATCCGATCAAGATTGATTATTTAACTGGGTTCATCAAATCAAACTCGACTTTGTTAAGTTGGCTCCACTTGATATAAAAATCAACTCAAATACTTGGAGTTAAAAATTAAGAATATTACAAATGAGTTAAAAATTAAGTTGGCTTGCAGGTATGCTTCACCATGTTACCATATAACTTAGATTGGAGGTGACAGAGAACCCTGATTATAGGTTTGATAAATTTTTGTTTGTAATGACCATGAAGGGAAAGAAGTATTCCATTATGAACTTGTATAAAATATATAAACTTTGAATGCATTGCTAACTACTATTATTTATGTGCAGGTTATTTTGAACTGGGACAACAAAAGCAGAAGCCTAGATGATGTTCGGATGAAATTGGAAGTCCTTAAACATTGTGCATACGACAGAAGGAAAGACATGAAAGTAATCAAAATGAAAGATGCTTTAAAAGAAGACTTTCACATACACTTCAAGGAATACTATGACTAGGAAGAGTCATTATAGGATATTATGTATGACTTGTAACTTGGATTTTAGTAGTCATTATAGGATATCGATGTCAATGTAATATAAATCCATGTACATAATTATTCAATGTGAGTTATTCATCAGTTTTGTCAAATTTATATTTTGTGTTACTCTTTGACAATAGTAAAGAACCCATCCTAAACCATTGAACTTCCAAATAGAACTCGGAATGCATTGAAAGTTTGCTGTTAGATTTTTAGTGAAATGGAAAGTTTGTTGTTTTGCTATCAGATTTTCAGCAAAACAGTTTGCTTCACGGAACTACTAGAACTGTACTTACATCAAAATAATTTGAAACTTTCCATAAATAATCTATATCAAGTTTTCTTTACAATGCAATTGCTTACATTCAAAAAAAGACATCCGTAGCTCAACTTATGCACAAAATAATTCATCTATGTCAAAACAATTCAGCCGTGTCAAAGCTTCATCTTCATTGAAAAATCTACAATGTCATCAGGGACAGCTTTGAAATGAAACTATTATTCCATTTTCTTCTCTCTTGCGACATCCATCTACAAATGAAAAATCACGATTTTTTATCAAGTTCTGAGAGGAAAGAAATACATAAATAGGAAAAATAGACTAGAAATACCATTTGCTTCTTACAACTGGTCTTATTATGACCCTTCTCTCGACAATAACTGCAAGTCTTTTGTTGTTTGGCTGCTAACTCAATGCTTGATTTTATTCGTGAAGCAACTTTTGGACGCCCCTTAGTTTTGACTGCTTGAGTGGGGTCTCGAACATGATTAAGTGAAACTTGAGAAGGAATGAAACCACTTTGTGAAGGTGAAAATGAGCTTATGGTTTCTTCTTCAGTTCTTTTTCTTTTTCTTTCTAATTGTTGTTGAATAAATTCATCAACAATAGCATCAAATCTTCTAATTTCATGTAAACAATCTTTTGCTTTAGAAATAGCCAAATTGCACTTCGACTGAGTTGACAACAAAGACAATTCACTTACTTCACCGGTAGTTGTTTCAGAATGAACATGCAAAAGATTTTCAGCCTTATAGCTTGCATTCATGGTCCATCTAGTCAAAATATACTTTTCAGGAAGGGCCATCATTTGTTTCTTCTTGAAGATGTATAAAATATGTTTTCATAAAATCCCCATAGTCTCAAACTTTGCACAAGAACAATGAGCAGTGGAACTTTCTATCAAATTGTAATCAACAATTGCCCACAACTCTTTATTAACTTTGGGAGACCCACACGGTACCTAATATTATGCTCGTCTGTTGACATCTTTTCATGAAAATAATCTTGTGTGGCAACCCTCCACTCTTTTTAAAAAATTTCAAACAGTTTTCTTGTGTAGTGCTCTCCAGCTATTGCTTCAATTGGATGATTACTCTCCAAATTTGCTTTTGTATTTCTAGTTTTAAAATCTTCATCTTCTTCTGCATCTCTTCTAGACTTAATTGCTTTATCATATTGGCTAACAAAGTCATTTAACATTGTGTTGGAGTTGACAAATCCATCAAAAAATAGATTGATGCTCTCACTTCGGCCACTCGTAGTCATTCCAGCAAAAAAAGTATCTTTCAAGTATGCCTTTGCCCAATGGTTACGTGAAGCATACATGTTAGCCAACCAACTACTTGCTTTAATATCATATTTAGTTCTTAACGCTTCCCATTTGTCTTCAAATTCATCTATGCTCCGACTTTTATACCATGCACGAAAGTCAACATCAAAACTATCTTTGAATTGTGCACGTAATGCTTGACTATGCTCTAAAACATGCTTTTTGATGTG